>JAODAL010057009.1:0-22942 GCA_025379985.1 Phyllomedusa bahiana
TGACTGGGACTAGCATGAACAGTAAAGGGGGAGGATTATGTCATTCCCCTTCGTTAAGAAACACCCAGCTGGGGGGAAAAACGCCCTGGTTTTCGGGACGGGAAAAATCAAGCTCAGAGAACAGCCGAACTGATGAAGCGATATATCCCCTTTAAGGATTCCAGTCCGTATTTATGCTACTTTTTACTAAAAAACCCTGTCCAATAAATTTAAATCCACATATCACGAGCTCCTTTTTCCCCTCATGACCTACTCTCAGATAGGGTAACATAAAACACCTGATAGGTTCTTTTTAAAGGGTTCTCTGGGAAAAGAAAAAATGAAACTACATGGCATTATTAAAAAATGCCTACATACCTTTATTTAGAAAAGTCTAGGAGATAACCATTATAGCAGAAGAAAATTACTGTCAGGTTCCTTCCTCAGCAGAAACCTACCCCTAAATCATTTAAATATTTTTTTGTTTTAATTTTCGGGTTGGGCTGACGGGGCATAATGAGATGTGTGCTGTTGTCTGTCAGCTTGAAAGGCTTCTGGTGTGAGGGACAGCTCTGCAGTTGGAAGTCTTCTTAGATGTTGTATTTACCCTTTAGTGCACCATGACATGCCGATATGTCATTTCAATGCTAAGGGAGTATGGTCTTCATACGTGGCAGGTGCCGGTTCTCAGATACAGTTGACACTCATCAGTAACAACAGAGATTGGAGCCGGCTCTGATCCCTTCTTTTTAATCAAATAGATGTCACGGCAATCGTGGCTGTGGGATCTAAATGAATGAGAAACATGCGCCCTTACTCCAAATTTGCCCCCCCCCATACGTAATGTGGGATGCTGAGTGGTTGCTATGGCAGCCAACAGACTAATGTAATATTGAATGTAATATTGGGCTTAGAGGAAGCCCTGAAGTACATTGCATTGTGAATGCACTGAACAAGGTTGGTGTTTATTATTGTTTGAACATACAGTCAGTTACCCATTTTCATAAGCCCATCTTCTCATTTTCTGATTCACAGACAGTGGAAGAGGGAGCAGAAATAGTGGAGTAACACAAAAATGCAGGACCAAATTTTGGGCAGTTTTAAATTTTCGGTGATTTGGCCCCCAGGGGAGGTGGGGGCCCCTTTTAGGGAAGGGGGCAAAGAAAAAGTGGCCGAAAGCAAGAGGCACTGTGCAAGAGTCAAGTCCCAAGAATTAACTCCATTGATGGGTGCCCAGAATCAGATTGACTGGTGGGATCCAGGCTTAAATTTATAGTACCAAGTGGTATTGTTATGAGATTTCTCTATCTTATGTAGGAGATTATTTAAAAATATACCATTATCTTATAAGATTGCTGTAAAATGTTTCTGTATAATCATAGAATATAACACATTTTCAAATGGAATCATTTAAAGGGGTTGTCTCATCTCAAAGTTTCATAGGATGCATGAAATAATGCTGCTTTGCTCTGTCACTTCCTGGTCAAGCTGTCTGTAATTAACATATGAGCTCCATGTATTCATACTTCTCTGTTTCAGTCTAGATTAGCTAAATTACTTTCTCTGAGGTCTGGAGAAGCTTCTGAGCTAATGTAAACAGTATGGTAATTAGTCTTTCGTCTGAAAGATCGGATAACACACAAGCTCTCAAACTGCTAGTCGCCACCTGTGTGATGACGTCACCCCCTGCTATCAGATAGAACAATCAGCAGGGGATAAAGAGTACACAGGTCGGTCACTTGGGAAACCTGAGAGCCCTCAGAAGGTGATAAAATCATTCGTAGCTCCTTAACAAAAAAAGATGAACAATGCAATATATTTGGAAAATGTCTTCATTTAGTGTTTCCTACATTTTGAAAGCTAATCTTTGTAGTGAGACAACTCCTTTAGTGTCTAGATAATAATGTTACCTACTTTTTTTGGTTTTCCCGTCTATTCCATTGATTTGCTCTCAGAATGTCTATCTAATGTGTTCACTACTGGTGGTCACACATGCTTACTGTAGTAGTACAGTCAGAATGCTTTAGTGCTCTTGTACAAACCAGCGGATAAAAATAAGTACATAGGTAGACATAGGTCTGCATAGCAGCTGCATACATGAAGCAATAGGATTCTTTTATTAGAACTATTTTCAAAGTCATTTACTATGTATTGGAGCTAAAAAAAAGGGTTGCAAAGGTAAACATTGTTGTTAATGCGGGGAAAGGCAAATTTATATCTAATATGTGAAAGGGGCAGCAGTAGATTTAAATCAGAAATACATTATTTTTGTTCAGTTTCTTTACATCTTACATTTTTGCAAACGAAACATTGATATCTTACATAAAGCCTCACAATCTGCTGGGATACCAAGAAAACTTTAAAGAGGATGAGAAATGTCAGACTTGAATTGCAGGAAGCTTCAGTGAAACAACTGCCGTATTACATGACCACAAGTCCCTGGAGTGTCAGAGCAATAAAAACAAAGGATACTTTAGAACTGATATGTCTGTGTTCTCACTTCTGTCTAAAGATGTGAGTAATGCATTCAATTAACTGCCTCAGACTCTTGGCTTCACAGCACTGCTGAATATCTGCTTTATGGCTTTAAGATCTTTTGCCATTGGCATTTGCTGTATATTAGTGTTAAAAGCAAGTTTCATGCTCTTTCTTTCATAGATAAGGCAGGGCAGCCATGAACTGCGAGTAAAACATATAGTTGTTGGGAAGATTTCTACATTTTATTTCACCATGAATTTGGGAGAATTTTTTAAAGTAAGTTACTAATTAGTTTTCTGGTCTCATTGAAAGGAATTTCAAATTCTTTGTTAGTATCTCATTCATTTTTATTATTGAGCTGTGAACAGTTTTTTCACAGACACCAATGCTGAATTTATCTGTACCCAGTGGTGTTGTTATCGGATTTCTCCATCTCATGCAGGAGATGGTTCAAAAATATACCATTATATTATAAAATTGTTGAAAAATGATTCTGTGTAACAAGCATTAAAAATTAGTCCTGCAAATATATATTTATTTATTCAGTTCATAGTAAACATAACACATTTTCAATTTGAATCATTCCAAAAAAATGCTTTAAGATAGATAGATGTTTAGATAGTGCTGTTAAATCCTTGTTTTGGCACTCCTTACTATTCCTTTGATTCCCTTTCAGAATGTCTATCTAATGTGTCCACTACTGGTGGTCATAAATAGTAATAAAGGGTTACGCACACCTTGGGACTTTAAGAGAGATCGGGTGCTCAAAAGTGGAAGAGACCTATAAGGTCCTAGTAACAATAAACATACAAATCCACTGCACCCCAAAGGGTTGCTTTTAGGAAAAGATGTACATTTTTATCAATACTGGTGGTCACACATGCTCAGTAGAGTAGTCAGAATGCTTTAATACTCGTCTGAGCTAGCGGATAAGAACAAGTACACTAGAATCAGCTTCTTTTCATACGTATTGAATGCATTAGACATACTTTCTGAAAAGAAATCAAGCAAATATCAAGGGGCGTCATAACAAGCATTTATCAGGACATCTGCATCTGTTTTATGTCATTTAAAAAAAAATATTTGCGTCTGATCTAACAGAGTAGATAATAATATTAATAATGCAATGTTATTTTATGGGATGGTACAACTACAAAGTTTATACAGTTTTATTTTAATGTTTCAGTACTTTCAATGAACAAAACCATGGGAAAAACATATTGTTAACCCCCCTCCTCAAAGATTCATAACATTTTTCTTTTTCTGTATGGTGGCTTGCTTTTTGAGGCTGTTGTACAAGTTTTTTTGCACCATTTTGGGATACAAATAATTTATTGTTATAGCATGTGCAATTCAGAAGATCACTCTGGCAGTTGCTAGATTCTTTGTCCTCATCTCATACCATAATTGTGAAGCAGGATGCCAATGGACTAAAAAAGGGAGTCTCACCCCTATGTCAATTTACTTACATGCTGTGGCCACTATTGACTTTGATGTCAGGTAACGTCTATTCCAGTCGTTCCATCAGGCCGTCTGCCATATAGGGAACTTGCCTTTATGTCTTAATGTGGTAAGAACATTGTAATTAGGGAGTAATGATAAACCCATATTAAGGAAGGAGTAAAGCAGGGTTCAGTTCAGATTCTGATCATAATATGCAAATGTGTGTATAGAGCCTGTAGAGTGGCAAATGGAGTCCTATAAGTTCTGAACTAAATAACCACAGGAACTCTAGATATAAACATATAAGTTCCACGTGGTGCTTTAGTACTCAGATGCTACATACAGTAGGGCAGAAAATATTTATACTGGTAGACAGTGTAAACTTAGACTAGACAGTCTAAAAATGCACCAGATTTATCCATGCATAATAATTCAGGTGTATGTTTAGACTGTATAGTCTGACTTTAAACCATGTATTAGTTGGCTTATCTTGTGCCTCCAATTGCGCCACAATTTTGGCACATTTTTTGGCGCACGTCAGCAGATGTTAAGCCATGCCCACTTTTGCACACTTTTGCTGCTCTTTTTTTTCCAGCAAAGCCATATCCCTTTTGTCAATCACACCATAGAAGTATCTAAAAAATGTCTATAGCATATAATAAATGTAGTGAAGAGCATGCATGCCAGTATTTTGCCACAAATTGTGCCAGAATTTTGGCATAATTGCCATAGTAAATCTGCTTTAGTGTGTCTAACACAGAATAACTCCATTATATGGCGCATGATGATGGCGTATACAGCAAAAATTTTAAGGAGATCAAATCTCACTTTTTTAGGAATTTAAATATACTACATCAGGATACAACTGTCTAGAATCATAGATAATGGGGTATTACGTGTACCCAAAAGAAGTAAAACCCTAGGAAACATCATCTCACCCAGTGCTTTTACAATGAAGAATTCACAAATCACATGGTTATCTCAAAAGTTTTTTTTTTAATGTGTGGTGGAGCCCATCGCAACTTATGCAAGATGAGTAAAAAAACAACATCTTTTAGTGACGAATAGGTACAAAAACTTTTAAAAAAAAAATTTAAATTCCGAAGCCAAACCATCCCATTATATTATCGAGTGTACGGTGTGCAACAAGAAATATGTGGGCAGCACGATACGCAAATTGAAAACTATAATAGTGCAATACATTACAAGTACCGTATTTTTCGGACTATAAGGTGCACATAAAACCCTAAGTTTTTCAGAAATCGAAAGGTCCTTAAGTCCGTGCGCCTTATATATGAATCAATTTTCACTTTCATTTTTTCAGTTTTCAGCCCCTTTGTTCAACGTATATACAGCAATTTTAGTGACCTGATTTGTAAGATTTGCAACTGATTTGCAATTTGATTTACAATAGTAAAATATTCCGAAATCAGTTACAAATCAGTTGCAAATCAGTTGCAAATAGTGCCACTGGCGCGTTTTTCCGCCGATTTTCCCAACCCATTCTTTACAGCGGGGATTCCGTCCGAAAAAAAAGGCACAATAATGGCAGGACCATTGTAAATCCGGCGATTGGGGCTGCAATCCGCGGCGGCAATACGGATGAAAAAATGAAAAATGGCCTTACGGCTACCATAGTCAGAAGCGCCACTACGTGCGGGGATACTAAGCCTGGGGGCAGAATATCTGGTTTCAAATTGTCTGTGCATTCAATACCGTACTTTAAATTTTTTTTACCCATACCCGAAAAATGCCTCCTGTTAAGAGACATGCTTTTGATGTTGTGTTGAATAAATTTGGCTTTCGCTCTGAAAATTGTTTTATTTAATGCGCCGCGCCTTTTAGTCCCGGGGCGCCTTTTAGTCCCGGTGCGCCTTTATATGAACGGGCTCAAATTTAAATGCGCTCATGTTAATGCGCCTTATAGTCCGGTGCGCCTTATGTCCGAAAAATAGGGATAAAAAATCATCAAGCACAAATGTCAGACCCTTTACGGAATATCATTAGGGTAATCTGACTAGTTTCAGATTCTATGTCATTGAGCAAATAGAGCGACCGTACCGTGGGGGAGACAGGACAAAAAGGTGAGGCTACAAGAGGCATTTTGGGTTTTAAACTTTGGCACAAGGGCTCAAGTGGGTTTAAATTATAAAACAGATTTGCTGTTTATTTATTAAAGTCTGTGCAATTTTGTTATGTGTATTGCATTATGCCGTTTATCTAGTTCCCCCATTGGTCATGATGAATTAGTAACCTTACACTGTGATTGGCTAGTTATTTGCCTTTAAACTGCAGTTTAATTTTAGAAAGGTGGCTTTGAACAAGAGCTAGTATAGCTCGAAACACGTTAGCTGGTTACAGCGTTTTTTTAAACTCCATGTTCGTTTTGCTGTATTATTATATAGAATAAAGTTGCTTGTTTTTAACTTATGCCGGATTGAGGTGTTACCTGCGCTGCAAGCCTCGTTTGGGAGTTGTACCCAGCACACCTGCATCAGTTTCTGTTCAGAACTGATGAGCCAGCTGAGAAACTTGGACATATGGTACGATCAGGAGCAAGCCAGAAGCAACCGAAGGGAAAAGCCGATTGTGGAGAGGTGAGCATGCTATTAACTGTTCAGAGGATGACATAGCTTATTCAAATAGTCAAATAACATTATCGATTAAACTAGATGGAGCTATCTTACTATAAAAATAATAAATATTTTACAGTGTATATCAGTCCTAAATATGTCAATGCGACATGTTTGGTAAAGGCACTCCAGCTCTGCTCTTTTCCCTAAAGTGCTTCTAATTTAGCACTATAGATATACAGCAAAGCAGCTCCATTCTTGGGGATGTGGCTATGCTGCAATTTAATTATCCTTGCCTGGTTTGGAGCCGCAGAGTCAGAGGAAAGGGCAAAAGACTTTTGTTGTAATGTTTATTTTATGTATTTTTTCATTCTGAAATAACTGGTTTCTATCATTTTACAGTAAACAAACTCCTATATTAATTGGCTAATAAATAGCATACAAAATATAATAAACAAAACACCAAAAGGAAAAATAGTATGCTAAAGTAAAAATAAAATCTTTATTAAAATAAAATAAATCTAAAACAAACACATAGGGTCACATGTATGAAAACTATTTAGGTCTAAAACTCACTTAGTTACCCATAGCAACCAATCCGAGCGCCCCTTTCATTTCTGGAAAAATAAAAGAGGCGCTCTGAATGATTGCTATGGGCAACAAGGGGAATTTTAAACCTAGATAGTTTTCATACATTCGGGCCATAGAATTAATATATATGAATTTCAAGACAATACAACACCACCAGAGGAACCCAGTGATCAAAAGAAACATGTGTTGGGTTTCCTGTCCACGTACTGCATCCCTGTAGTCTGGTGATGAGTTTTATTACTCAGTTTATGTATTTACTTTACACTGTATTTGATTAAGTCCTAGTCACCACTATAATTAATTGGGGTATTTCACCTATGCCTCTTTACTACTTGGAACTGTCAGTATTTAATTCCTCTGGTGGTGTTGTATTATCTTGAAATTCATACGTATTCATTCTTTGTGTTTTAGATTTATTTCATTTCAATAAAGATTGTATTTTTCCTATAGCATATTTTTCTTTTTGGTGTTTTTTTTCAGTTTTTCAGTAATAAAAAGGTTAGCATTCTCATGAGGTGGGCTATTTTATCGGATTGACTAAATATTATTTACTTGGGCCAAATATTAATGATGTACACTATGCACCATAGTGAGGAACAGTGTTGTAGGACAATGGATTGAAAGTTGTATTATCCCAATAAAAAATTAATTATGTAGAACTGCTGTGACTCAGCTGTGTAGGGCAGACTTCCAAAGGAATGGAAGGTTGCTTCAATGGGGAGATATAATCACAGGCATCCTTAAATCTGACACAGCATGTACAATTTATGAACCAGTAGCAATGCTATTTAAATGCAAAATCCTATTTACTGCTCTCTTGCCTTGGCAACTTTCCTGTCTCTCGTTTTAGACAATGCATATTCAGAATTAGTTATTTACGGGTGAAGATATAAAGAAGAACAATGACAGATAAACTTGGATGGCAATTCCAGCTTTTAGGGGCATGAATTCACTACTTAATATTCAATGTGGCCCTTTGTTTAGTATGACTTATACTGATATTAAAGCAATTATGAAGGGATGGGAGGCTGAAGGAAAAAAAATGAAATGCACCAGATAGGATGGACAAATTTCTTATAACCGTGTTGCATAAAGCTGATATAAGAGGGTCCAGGAAACTGTCTCAGGTGGCATGTTCCATATTTATCAAACAGCTAAGACATTTTGAAGCTTCTCATGACACCTACGGCATTTTTTAAATTCTGTATTTCAAAAGGGGATTGCAAAGAAGGGCAGCTTGTTAATCGTAGCTCCTGCGATACTGACCTATTTTGACATTGACTTATGTATGACTTTATAAAGAATTTTGTCCTAGAGAAGTGAGTACGTACACAGAGTTTATACCTATTTCTTGTATGCTGTACTACTAGAGACATGATCAGTAGGATGCTGAAATTAACCCCTTAAACCCAGGCTGCGGCGCTGGGAGTCGCAAAACCTCTCTTTCTGCAGTAACGTCTCTAGACGTCACTGCCGAAAGACGACCTGCACTGGCCACAGTCAAAAAATGGTGGGCGGTCATTAATGGGTTAAAGGAGAAATCTAGTCAAGCATACATACATAGTAAAGTCTATTATCTCACACACTATTGATTTTCAGAAATAAAGGGCTCTGAACAGCACAAACCCCCTTGGAAAATAAGTAAAGTTGGCAATATTGATTCTCATGCTGCTTTCCCGCAAACATCGAAGACAAATGCTCAAGGATGTATGTCTATTTATAGGTGAATATTCTAATTTTACTGGTAAAATGTTTTTATACTACAGGGCTACTGTGTTTTTTTCACTCTTAGGGCCAAACGTATAAACACTGTTTAGGTCTAAGACTTTCTGTGTTACCCTTCATTTCATATAGTGCTCTGAAAAAATGAAAGGGGAACTATTAGTTACTATGGGCAACATAGAAAGTCTTCATCCTAGACAATCTTCATGGATGTCCCCCTTAGTTTTTTTAAACAGTGCTGTTAACAGTATTGCCAGTAATTTTGATCCCTTGCAGGTCAATGGAGGATTCCTAACCGCTGCAACTGGCTCATGTGACCTGCACTGAGTAGCTGAAACACACAGCATGGTTGTGTGACCTGGAAGTGAATCTCTCTATGCATTCCTATGGGAGGTTTAAAGTAAGTGTGATAAGAATGATTTTTGAGACTGACTTCTTCTCAGCATCAAAAGCAATTAAGTAAAGTAAGTGTAAGCGTGTTCAATACTTTATCTCTGTGCCATTATTAAAAATAATTTATGGACATCTGTGGTTTGATTTATTTGCCTCTGCTGATTGGATGGGTTGTTACTAGCATTTGGTGAGAATTTCATGTCAATAGAACCTTCAGATAAGTCTGGGACAAAGTATTTTGGTACCATAGGCAAATAAGGCATGTGGCGCCCCCACCCCTTCCCTCCCAATGTAAAATTCAACTCACTTCATACCTCTTTGCGCCCCTTTCCTGCCTGGAATGAAGCGGAGCCCTAGGCGGTCGCCTACCTTTACCTACCCGTCGTCCCGACCCTGCCTTCAGAAATATATTTACTTAGTAAATTGGTGACATGTTCAATACTTATTTTACCCGAGGCAAACTGGTCCATTGCTTTCTCTGACACCTCCTCCCTCACAAACACACAACCCATGAAGAGTATTCATAACTTGGAGATATCCCTTCAGATGTTGGTGAGAGGGTCACTTTCACTAATCATCTGTGACCCCCAACTAGTTGTAAACTCCAGCAAATCATGACCATCAGGTGTGCCGCTAGGCCGTTTTATCCGGGGCTTGTGCCCCGAACTTGCTCTGAAGCACCGGCGCCTGCTCAGTGAAAAAAACGACTGCTATTTACAACAGTAAACTGGGCAGCGGCACGATGAAGTCACTTCATCACACCGATACCTCTCCTAGGCCGCACAGCCGTGAACTGTGCGGCCTAGGAGCTGCCAAAGAACCGTCCCCGCACTGGCGGCGTGACATCATCACATTGCCAGTGCAGGGACACTCCTCTGGCAGCTCCTGGGCCGCACAACCCAGGCAGAGTGACGGACAGAAGAGCAAGGTGCTCAGCAGGGGAAAAAAAGATGCTGTTACTTGCTATAAGATTTGCAAAAGCAAAATTAAAAATTAGGACTGCTTAGCTTCTTTTGATGGTTTAATAGACTGTGACTATGCTGTTTGGGATCACCCTTGTGCTGACATAAGAAGTGTTGTTTTTTGAGCTTATTGCCAAAAGGTTTGGGATAGAAAAGCTTACAACTGCCAAATTATTGTTATGGGAAAGCAGCTATAACCTGACTGTTGTTTCCTATGGTCATTTATCATTTTATATTGGATTACAGTAGAGGTGTCAAACATTTTGTATTTAAAATTCCATACAGGTTTAATGCAATCAGATTGTTTTTGATCTTTGAAATAAATCTCTTGCATGAATAATTTTGCCAAACAGCCCTGTTTTTATCAGATGTTAATATCTGAGACCCATGTGACTGCAATGAATAAAAACTATGGAGAGCTATTTAATATATTTGATCATAACAATTAAAGATAAATTTATAGGCATAGGGAAAAAAATCTTAACATGTAAACCTTGGCTGCTTTACCATTCAGAACGGGTCCTATGACAATGCTTATGTCCTGAAGTCAGCCAAAGGTGTAAGTGAAGGCTCATCAGCCTTGGTACAAGATTTCAGCCTACCCTCCTCCATGCACATTCTTCATACTCACTACTATAACTTTCAGCTGCATCACAGGATTTTTTAGTGATCCATCAATGCAGCAGTAGCAATAGCAATCATGGGAACTGCTAGAGTTTTAAAAGTTCAGGGTACAAGCCCCAAGAGATATGTTTTGCCCTCATCCCAAGATATATATCTACATCAGATATCTATTAGACAACTTTTATAAGACAACAGGCTTAGATACAACAGCTCAACTGTATGTATGGCTTCTATTTGTGCCCCACAAAGTAATAGTGTGCTCACACAGCAGTAATTGTCCCATTGTGCCTACCATAGAATACTAATGCTTCATATGTGTTCCTCAGTAATAGTATTCCCTTTGTGCTCCTGTGAGTATGTAAAGAAAATACAACTATTGAAAACTCCCCCGAGAACAGAGCATGACAACAAAAAACACCCTGACAACCAACTTTCCCTAAATCAGTCCCTAACTTGTCCCTAATTCTGACCCTAACACCAGACATCCCTGTCTGTACTTTACCCCTTACAATATTCCTGCCAGCATCCCTCATTATGTTAGCCCTAACCAAAACAACTCAAATCACCAAAGAGAACTCAGGAATAGAACACATTACAAGATTGACCCAGCGCAGAACAGAAGCAACACACAACTAAAGATGAAAAACAGATAACTAACCAAAAGAGGACTGAATACTATAAACCTACAAGACACAATCTCTCTGCCAGCCACAAAGTGTAACTCTGCTTTATAGAGGGCTAGAAATCAACCACTTCCAAATAACAGAACTCACATGTGTACATGGTCAGCCTATAGTCCAGAGAGCTGTATAAGGCAGTTGCGCAGCAACAACCTCATTTGATTTAGTAGGCAAGAGAGGATAACATTGTGAGATAATTTCTGTCATTTGTAACAGGTAGTGAAATTTAAAAAAAAAAAAAAAAAAAAAACAGTTTTGCCTCAAAACTTGCATGCTCTAAAATGTTAAATTTTAGTTTGCCAGAAAACTGGTGAAAGTTAGCTAAAGAATTCTCTTCTATGATGGAATAAGGATGAACACTTTCCTGTAAAAAATCCTGAAGGTCATAGAATGGGCTCTTCAGCCATCTGAGAAATAACAAATTACCATGATGAGAATCAGTTTCAGTTATCAGAGACCATCAACAGCAGAACAAGAAAGCATCTTACATTTGCTCAAGGCTTGTATTAGTCCCCTCAATTTACAAAGCAAAATGCATAGACCAACCCAGGAAGCCACTTTCACTAGTCATTCTGAAAATGCTGCAATGTCTTCAGTTCTCATTTACATGTTAAGTATTACAAAAACTTTACATCAACAGATGTTGTAGGCTTCAAACTCATCTGCGCCATGTTTGCAGCCAAGCAATAGTGTAGCTGATCTCCAATTTGGTGGATTTAAACTTACTTTTAAATAAAATGTAGAGAAAACACAGCAGGTAAAATCAGCACAACTAGTGTGACATTTGGAAAACCATTTATTGGAAATGCTACCCATGCTAAAAATGAAATGTGTGCCTGAAGACAAACAAGTGACTAGCTTTCCACTCCAACCAAGTTCATTTTTAGTAAATCACTCAAGTATACAGCCAAAAACCTTTGAACAATTGATTTGACATTTATAAGACTGTTTAGTGTTGAACCACTGAAAGCGCAAAGTACTTTTTTGTTTTTTCCTTCATAAGGAGTTTATTGCTTGGAATTGTGTGTTCTCGAAGCCTATCAGCCAAGGGGCACCTCTGCTGCCTGGCATTGGCTTAGTATTTTTTGTGTTGATTGACGAGCTACAGGACATTTTCTGTTCTACATTAATAAGCCTATATTTTAAAAGCAACAGAAGCAGCATTGTTACATGCCTTTGCTGCAAAAAATGTTTTTGTTTTCTTTTAATAAATTGGATGTCCACTTTGGACAATATTTTTTTTTTGTTTGAAAGATCAGCTCTTATCTGTAGCAGAAACTGGAAGCAAGTGTTCAATTTCCCCGAAGTGTCACCACAGAGGAAATAAGCTTTGCACAGCACCCACTAAAATCAATGGACCATCTTTGTTATTTTTTTTAAGTACTATTGATCCGAAGTACAAGGATTTTTTGTAACATATATGGGACCCTAAGGGCCACATGTATGAAAAATGTCTAGGTCTAAAACTCCCTTTGATGCCCATAGCAACCAATCAGAGCACCCTTTTCATTTCATATAGTGCTCTGGAAAAATGAGAGTGGCACTCTGATTGGTTGCTATGGGCAACAAAGTGAGTTTCAGACCTAGACATTTTTCATAAATGTGACCCTAAGGCAGGGTTCACACGGCTTATTCAAGCCGTAATTGCGGGACGAATTTCGCCCGCAATTACGGCTTGAATACGGGGCGGGGCGGGGGCAGGGCGGCAGCTCACCAGTCCCATAGACATGCATTATACACGGCGCGTGTCCCGCCAGGATAATGTGCATGTCACTTTCTCCCCCCTCGGCGTATACCGTAATGGCTGCACGGATTCCAGTCGTATTTCAGCGCAGTCCGGCACGCAATACAGCTGGAATCCGTGCCCGAAATAAGCCGTGTGAACGGCCCCTAAATGTTAAAACGCCTTTGAGTCGTAGCTATACTTTTCATGCCACTTTGACATCTGAAATCTGACGTATATTTGTGTTAAGGACTCAGGACAGGGTGTATGGGGTGTGCCCAGAATCTCACCCACTCCTTACATAGTTGGTTTTGGCATTTAACTATAGCTAACACTTGCCATCGGCAGATAAGATTGGAGGTAACTTCTATTCTAGCCGTTTAACAAAACATGGAAAGTAGAGGGTCAATCTTAAAACATAACTTTTAATGTATGTTTCAATAAAATAAATCACCAACACAACACATGTATGAAGTATTGCAAAGACACAGAGTGTGCAACTAGCAGTTGAATATATAGTTCAATATAATTCACCTATCACAACGATGCACAGAAAGAAAATACTGTACACTAAGGGACACATGTATGAAAACTATCTAGGTCTAAAACTCTCTTTGTGGCCCATAGCAACCAATCAGAGCGCCCTTTTCATTTCATATAGTGGTCTGGAAAAATGAGAGGGGCGCTATGATTGGTTGCTATGGGCCACAAAGAGAGTTTTAGACCTAGACAGATTTCATACATGTGGTCCTAAGGGCGACATGTATGAACTTGGTACAGACACGCCAGTTCTCAATAGCTTTAGAGCAGTGTATAATGTGCCGGTATGTATGAACCTGTCCTATTGCGATTCATACATTTTGCACATTGTAGGCGGATAACAGGGTATTGTTGGTGCAAAACCTAAATGCGCTGCATTGTAAGTGCCATAGTTGGTGCACTAGAAAAGACTGTACAGAATTCCTGACAGTTCAGGCCATACAGTTCAGGCCATACACTACATGGACCTAAAAGACCTGTGTTATGCGAAAGTGTAGATTTCTAACATCATACATACTAGGGTTAAAGCATTGTCGGAATCATTCCGACAGTTAACTCAGTGCCATAGTGCCAAAGTTGGTGCGCTAGAAAAGACTGTACAGAATTCCTGACAGTTCAGGCCATACTAACTAATGTTAATTATCAAACTATATGCAATTAAATTTAACAATAAGATACAATTTTAAACAAAAAAATTATAAAATCTAACATTTAAAGAAAAAAAAATTTAATCAAAATTAATATTAAATTATATATTAAAAAAATAATAATAAAAATTTTAAAAATAAATAAATTTAAGAAAACCAGTACACCCGGGGGGGGCGGGGGCCCGGGGACCCCGAGCGGGATGGACGGGATGGAAGAGCTCCCCGAAAGAAGGGGGCCGAAAAAAACGCCAAAAAGGACCCCGGGTTTTCCCAAACCCAAAAAGGGGAAAAGAGGAGACCAACCTGCAGCGGGGTTTCCCCCGAAAGGAAAACCCGTCGCGGGCCCGCCCGACCCCCCGGGGACCCCTTTCTCCACGGACCGGGCCCCGTCGCAGCCCCGCCCCTTTTCCCCGGGTGCAGGCCCCCTTTTCCCAGTGGGTGGAGGCAGTAAAGGGCCCCGGGCTCCCCCTCGGCGCGGGTATCTTCAGGGGGCGCCACCACTCCGCGCGCCCGGGCCCCCAGAAGCATTTGTGGCAGCCGGGGGAGTCCCCCAACCCGGGCCCGGGGGCCCAGATGGGGGAAAACATCCGCAGGTTAACCCCCAGGTCCCGGGGCAGCCTTCCCCCCCGGGCCATTTGGGGGAGACCTGCGGCCCCCCCCAGCCCTTTTCCCCCCTCCCCCCCAAAACCGCGGGGAAACCCACCAAACGCGGCCATGATTTGCCTCGGGCCCTCACTTTTTCCCCTTTTAAAAAGGCTAAAAAAGGAGGGCCGGGCCCGGGCCCAGAGGGGTTTAAAAACCCCCAACCTCAGGGGGTTTTTTTTGGGAGCTCAAAACTGAGGGCGGGGGACTCTGGGAACTCCTGCCCCCCCACCCCCCTGAAAGCGGGAAACTCTTCACAACGGCTCTCCCCCAGGGCCAAGGGTCCCCCCCTGAAACTGGAATCTTTTTTCCCCTGACCTTTTTTGCACTCCCCCTTGGGCAGAGAGGTGCTGCAGTTTCCCCGGAAATGGGAGGGAAAAACTGGGGCCCTCTTATCTGATGTTACCCCAGCCTTTAATGAGAAGTTCACTCTAAGAAAGAACGGGAGGATGTTCAGATGAACACGAAAAATCCCTGGCCCGGGTTTTCCAAAAAGTCCTTTCAGCACAAATATCCACAAACCCAAGATATGGCACCCCAAACCGGGAAAAGGCCCTGGATAAGGGGGACGCCAAAACAAGGGTGCAATTGGGGGGTCTCCCGGACCCTCAGGGGGAAAGAAAATATTAAAGAAACGCTGGACTCCCCTGTTCCCCCCGGTCTTAAGAGTTTTCCTCCCCCCCCCCCTTTTTTAAGTGGACAGAGCTCACAGCGCTTTGGGCCCCCAAAAAAGGTTCCCCCAAACACCCGGGGGACTTCATCGCGGCGCCCACACTTCCAATTGAAGGAGGCGGTCAGGGGAAAAAAGGAAAGAGGTGGCTCACCCGGAAATTTAAAGGGTTTTCTTCCGCCCCAGCTATTTCAAGACCCCTCCGTGGATCACCCCCCAGAAGCGGTGGAAATTTGAAAAACCCTCCCCTGTCAACCCTTCAGGAACGTCGCATACCTTCCCAGATGGCACTTCCCGTTTTGCCCCCCGTCTGCTCGTCGAGAGGGGCGAACTGTCTTGCTAAAATTCCTTTCCCCAAGGACCTCTCGCCCTTTTTGCCAAGTTTTAAAATTTTCGCCCCCCAAAAAAGGGAAAAGACTGGGACCTTTTCACCCCCCGGGGCCCCCCCCCCCCATTTTGGAAAAAGGGGCCCCTTCTCGCAAAGGGGGTGCTCGAAAACCTGGGGGGGGTTTCGTGCCCAAAACCCCCCCAAAGCCACGTCGCTCCCCTGTTCATTGGGGGGGCCCCCCCCCCGGTGGGGGACAAAAGGACTTTAATGCCGGGCAGGGACCACTTTCTTGCCCAGGTTATTTCAGCTATTCAGGGGGAAAACCGGTTGGGTTCTCATCTCTTTTTAAAACGTTAGGGGTCTTTTTGTAAAACCTTTTTTAATGTTCTTTTTGGTCTGGTTCCTAGGGCCCTTCCTTTGCGGGTTTTCAAGTCAATTTTTCTTTTCCTGTTTTCCACTTTAGGTGGATTTAGTCTTGGGTTCCAACATTTGTTTCGAGAGGGGGGGTTCCTAAATTGGGGACTTCCCATTAGGGGATCCCCCAATTTGGCCCCCACATGTGTAGCCCTTTTGTTTTAAATCCCTCTATTCCCCGGGACTGGGTTTGGGTTTCTTGGGGTTTTTCCACCTTGCCCCCTTTTCTTTATTTTGATAACAAACTTTTTGGGGTTTTTCTGGGGGTTATTTTTTCGTTGTTCTGTTTTTTGGTGCCCTTGTTTTCTTCTTTTGTTTTACCCCCCCCCCCCTCCTTTTTTCCCTCCTTGGAATTTTAGCTACATTTGGCCCCCGGGGGTGGGGGGCCCCTTTGGGAATTTGGTCCCCCTCTTCTCCCCATCTAATTTAAAAAGCATGGTTTCCCCCATAGACTTTGCGGGCACAATGGTCCGTTTTTTAAACCCTTGAACGTAAAAGGGCCCTTTAACCCCTTCTAACGCTAAACATGGGCCCTTGGGGCCCCCCTTTGGGAAATGAATGGGCTTTTTGTTTTTTGGGGGGAAAAGGACGCATACGGGCCCAGGAGCCCCTTTGGGCCCTTTTGCTAGACCCCTTTTCCAAACCCGTTCCAACTTTTTAATGGGGATACCCTAAACGGGAAAACCCGGGAATTTAGAAAAAAAGGATCGCCAGATCTTGCCCCTCGGCGGGTTGCCCCAACCCCATTTCCCCTTGACCCTCCCCCAAGGTTCCCTTTCCTTTCATTGCGGGCCTCTTTAATACAATGGGCCAAATTTTGCCAAAAATGTCAACTCCCCCATGTAGGGCAATTATCCTTCTTTAAGAGGGTTTTGCAAAAAACTCTCGGGTTTCCCCCTTCCTCGGCGGTTCTTGTGGGGGGGGAAACTTGGGTGTTTTTAAAGGTGAGGGATGCTGTGCAGGGGGAGGGGGGGCGGTGGGGGGGTCCCAGGAAGGGTTTTTTGTGCTTTTCGAAACCCTCATTAGGGGGCAGAGTTTTATTTGACCTGGGGCGAAATTAAGACCACCCGGGGGCCCTTTAGGTTTTTCCCCCCCCCCCCACAAAATACACATCAGGTTGGACTACTTTTTAGGGACATCCAACTTTGGGGAGGGTTTTGGGGGCTCTGAAATCGACCCGGATTCCCGGGTTTCGGATAAACCCCCGGGTAAATGGTTGACCTGGATTTTCAAGCCCCCTTTTCCCAATCATTTCTTGGAGACTGAAGGAGCCCCTCATGGGAATGCAAAACTCATGGGGAAAAAAGTTTGGGGGAGCCCTTTGGGCCTTTCCTATTTTAAAATTTTGAGCTGTAAGAAAGGGAAAGCTTAAGGAGTTACGGTTTTTTTCCACTGAGAGATTTTTTGCTATACTCTGGGCAACGATATTTTGAATAGGGAAAAAAAGGTACATACAATGTTAGCCAGGCGGGTTGGGGGAACAGGATGGGGCCCTTTCCTTTCCCGGGCAGGCACTAAGAAGCAGAAAATGGCACTTTTCTTTGCCCCCAAAACCAAATTGCTGGTTTTTTTTGGGGAAGTTTTCCCCAAAACCCCTTACTCCCCCCCTTCGGAACCCCCGGGTACGGGAAAGGTAAAGCAAAAAAAACTTAAAAAGGGTTTTTCCTTTCCATTCTGCTCCCTCCCCAGGCTCCCCCCAGGGGCCCGTCAAAAAAATCTTTTCAATGCTCCCATCACAAGGGAAAAGCTGAAGGGGGTGCTGAAGGAACTCCCCTGGGGAAGGCCCGGGGCCGGATTCCCCCCCCATACCCCAAAACCTTTAAGGCCTTTTTAAGGGGGTTTTGCCCCCCACATTTTTCCCCCTTCCCAAATTTATTTCTTAGAGGCTCCCCAATCCCCCCCCCATCCAAAAGGGGCCCCACTCAAAACCCCACACTTATCCACAAAAAACGGGGAAGGGCCCGGCTGATTGCGCGAAAACCCCCGGAAATTTGGATCTAAAAATTTTAACAAGGGTTGGCCCGGCTAAAAGGTTAGGGGGGTTTTCTGCCCCACCTTTGGGCAATAAGAACCAAATAATTTTTTTCCCCCTCCCCATCAAGGAGGGGACCCAAAACCCAGAAGGACCCATCGACCCTTTTTAAAGGTCCTTAAAAGCTCAAAAAGGGAAAAATGCCGAAAGGCCTTCCGGGGTTTTGGGGTTTTGGCCATTCCCTTTTTAAACCTGAACACCCCCCGGCCCCTTTTAGGGTCCATTCATGACGGTATCAGGAACCCTAATATTTCATCCCCTTCTGCAGCTGGTTAAGGCTGGGCCCCCCCACACCTCAGATTCCTTTCAGCTTTAAAAAAGGGACGAGACAAGGGGGCCCACTGTCACCACTATTGGGTTTTGCCCTTTTGCTTTGAACCCCTTGCGGCAAACAATTAGAGCCACCCGGGTATTAGGGGGGTTTTGGGTTTTTTTAAAAAAAGGGAATTTTTTAAAATCTCCTTAATTTTCCCTTGGGCCCTCCTTTTTTAAATTTTTTACAAAACCTTTTACATCTCTCCCCTTTTCTACAAGCCCTCTTAGAGCCGGGTTTTGGGGCTTTTCTCAGGGTAAAAATTTAAAACCGCAAAAAACGGGAAAACTCTTTCCCCTTTTTAAAACCTTTCCCCCGGGAAAAATTCTGGGCCCCCCTCAAAGGTAATTTTTCCCCATAATTTGGGAGGCCCAAAATCCCCCCCAGATACTTAGGTGTTATGATTACGCCCCTAGATTTTTACCAAACCCCCTACCGGCCCAACCCTTTCCCCCCAATGTTTTGGGGAGTTAAAGTTCCTTTTTTAGGTAAATGGCATCCCCCGCCTATCTCCTTTTTGGGGGTAACCCCATCAAAATGACAATTTTTCCCTAAATTAAATGCATTTTTTGAGAAAACCTTCCCCAATACCTTCCCTAAAGAGAGCTGGGTCCCTTTAAGCGCTTTTCCCACATTTTAAAATTTTTGGGCGCAGGGGAAAGGGCCAAAAGTTGGTAAGGGGCGTAATTTAAAGACGAGGGAAGCAGAACGGGGGGTTGGCAAAAGCCCCCAAATTTCCCCTTTACTACTAAAATTTGGGGGGCCCACCTTTCGTCGGGAAACCCGGCATGGTCGGCTTTAAAAGGGCCCTTTCAAAATTTGGGTGGAGGTTGGGGGAGACTTTTGGGTTTGGGGCCCCAACCCCCCGGGAAAAACCCCCTTTCCCCTGGCACTTAGGTCCCTTTCCCCTTTTAGGGCAGCTAAAGTTAGGCCCCATTTTTTGGCCCCAACCACTTTTAAAATCTTTGGGAGACCCTTAGGGAACGGTTTTATAGGCTTCCCCGGCTTTCTTCCCATGACCCTTTGTTTCTTTTGCAAACCCCCTCTTAAACCCCCCAGTTTTTCGGGGTTTTTTTTTTCTCAGCCAAAGGCCTGGGGGGTTTATTTGTTCCGCTTCGGGACATTTTCAGGGTTTCCGGGGCAGGAGGCTGCTTTTTCCCCTTTTAAGCTCTCCGGAGGAACATGGTCTCCCCAGCCCCCTTTCCCCCCGAATTTTACTACCTCCCGATCAGCCCCCTACTATCCCTCTCTTTTGGGACCTCAGTTCGGCCCCCCTACCACCTTTTTAGTATTTGTGGGAAGAGGGGGTAACAACAAGGTTTAAAATTTCCCTTTTATTTACATGCTTTTTGGGGGGATGCTCCCGGGGGGGGACCCAAAAACCACAAAAATATGGCAAAATGGGGGGGTATTTGGGCAAGCAGGTTCCCCTCAACCACATGGGGAAACCATCAGGGGGGGTGTGGCCAAAATCAACTTTTGTGTGGCCAAAAAGAGAAACTGTACAAGATTCTTTTTTCACTGGGTTTTACACACCTGAACCCCCCTCCACAAATGGTTTCCCCAAACCCCACCCGGGCTGTTGGAAAATGTGGCAATGCCACAGGGGACCCCTTTCCCCCCATATTCTGGGGGTTGCCCCGGTTCTGCAGGCCTTTTTGGAGGGGAAGTAAAGGATCTTCTTAGCAAAAGGGGTTTTGGGGGTTGGGGGGGGAATTTTTTCCCCCGATCCCCTGTTTTAAACCCACTGATTTTCCGTCAAGGGTCTTCCAAAGGGTTAAAGCCAGATTTATGCTGCAAAAGTCCTCACAGCCCCCTAGATGCCCGATAACAGGTTGATGGAAGAGCCCAAACCCCCCCTTTGGTTCTGACCTTGTGAAAAAGGGGTGGGGGAAATTGCCCTATGGGGTATTAACGGCTTTTTTCTACATTTAAAAGGGGGGATCAATTTGGGGAAAATTTTTGGGGCCCTATGGGAAATGCTCCCCGGTTGGGGGGAAGTTGAGTTTGGTTCCCCCTTGGGCCCCCCCCCATCTTCGTTTGGGTTTCCCTTTTCTCTATCTTGTCTTTGTGTTAAGTCCTTTTTTTTTAAATTTCTGTGGGGGTACTCGGGTTTTATATTTCCCGGGGGGCGAATTTCCCCGGATTTATGGGGACTATTCGGGGGCAAAAGTGGTCAAAACTCCAACCCCCTGGTGAGGTTTATTTCCGCGGTGGGGAAGGCGGAAAAACAGGGATTTTTTTCTACTGGGGGTTAATTTTTCACTGGGGGGGTGTTCCCTCATGCACCCCTTTTCATTTTTGAAAAAAGCCCACCGGTGTAAAACCCCTAAGTGACCAAGGGACTGAAACCTTGCCCCCGACCTGTGCTTCCGCGGGTTATGGCCTTTTCCCGCTGGTAATTAAGCACTTTACATAACGGTTTTAGGACATTTTAAAATATTATTTTTTCCTGGGTTAAGGGTTTTGAACTATATTTTATTTTTTTAGTTCTAGTTTTCCCGAAAAAAACTAATTTCACCATTTTTTCATTGTTTTTTTGTGTTTATTGAAAAAATATTTTGAATTAAAACATACAGTTTAAAAAAAAAAAAGAAAGAAACCCAGGGGACTGGCAATTGGGGGCCATTTAAAAGGGCCCTTCTAAAAACCCAGATCAACCTATGAGGGACAAAAAAGGGATGGAACCCGCAGTAAAGGGGCCCGGGTTCTATAAAGGCCATTCTTCTACCATTCTAAGTATTTTTTAAAATGTCTTTCAGACCAAGTTCCATACAAGTCACCCTTTTTGCTCTGTGCACTAATGTGATAGGGAAAATACTGTTTTTTTGCACATTTTTTGTATTTGGAATTTTCAAAGTTTTTTGGGGGGTTTTTATTTTATTATACATACATTAAAATTTGTTTTAAGATTTCCCCCTCGTTTTTCTATATTTTGATATTGTAGGGGTTTTGAATTTTTCAGGTATTTAGCTACTGTAAATACTTTCCCCTGTCTACCATTTAACCATTTAAGTGCCCACTTTCAAAGGGGATGGATCACCTAAGCTGTGTGTATAGTACTAAAGGCCCATAAATGTACCT
This sequence comes from Phyllomedusa bahiana, assembly GCA_025379985.1. Lineage (NCBI taxonomy): Eukaryota > Metazoa > Chordata > Amphibia > Anura > Hylidae > Phyllomedusa > Phyllomedusa bahiana. The sequence continues at coordinate 21,839 of JAODAL010057009.1, forward strand.
CTACAATGATTGCTATTTAACTCAAAAAATTTAAAAAAAAATTAAATATAAAAATCGAAAATAAAGTTTTTTCAATGTTACAAATATTTACTTTTTTCAAAAAAGCTCTTAATCATTTCAATAAAAAAAAAAAACAAAAAAAACACAACCAATTTTTTTATCCCCTGCTGTGGAATTCTGCGTATTAAGTTATGTTTGTCCCTCAGTCTAGAATGTAAAAAGGGACAGGTTAGGCCATTTTCCCTAAAAAACGGGAAATTAAAAGTGATAAAAAAAAAGTTGTATTCCCCAGAAAAGATAAACAAAAGCCTAATTTTACAAAAAAAAAGTTATCGCCAGGTCAACAGGGAAAATAAAAAAAAAAATTTTTTTCCAGAGTAGGGGAAAGAAAAGGCATTTTTTTTAAACCCCAGTATTAAAAGGGCCGAATTTCTCAAAAATTCGGTTCGGGTCACTTCCCGAATTTTCCCCAAATTCGTTTCGGTCCGAAAATTCTTTGCACAATCACGTTTTAAAAAAAACTATTTCCAGGGTGCCCCGACCCGCAGGTGCTGTAAACGTTGTGCCAGCTTTAAATTGCAAGGGGGTTGGTTTGGCTTCATACAATGTTGTGTTTTAGTTAAAAAACGCACATACTGGGCCCCCCCCTCCCCAAACGCTTCATATAAAATTTTCCCGGCACTTAAGAGGGCAAAACTGACCAAAAACTCAAAGGGGGGTTACCTGTAAAGCATCAGCGAAAGCTGGAAAAAAACAGCTGAAGCTAGGTGGCAAAATTGAAAGAGTGGGAGGGGCGGCGCGCCACAAGGTGAGGTGGCAGTGGCACAAGGGCATTCTGGAGGGGGCAAAAAAGTATTAGGCCCCAAATGCCAACACACAGTGTGGAGGGCATGGCAGCGGCATGAGGTCAGGCGTGGGACAATGACATTCTGAGGGGCAAACAGTATTAGGCCCAGAGGGACAATACACAGTGTGGGGGTCACGGGGCAGCAGTAGAGGGCAGACATGCACAATGGCATTTGGAGGGGAAAACAAGAGCCCCAGATGGCACAATCCAAGTGTGGAGGTCACGGCGGCAGCAGATGAGGGCAGGTTTCAAAAAAA
>JAODAL010057010.1:0-22942 GCA_025379985.1 Phyllomedusa bahiana
GGCCCTAATACTGTTTTGCCGCCCCAGAATGTCTTTGGTCCCATCCCTGATCTCTGCTGCTGTGTCGTGACCCCCCACACTGTATCTTTGTGCCCTCTGGGGCCCTAATATGTTTTGCCGCCCCAGAATGTATTGTGCCACTCCCTGACTAACTGCTGCGCCGTGACCTCCACACTGTGTGATTGTGCCACTCTGTGGCCTAATATGTTTTGCCCCCTCCGAATGTTTGTGCCACTGCTGTTCATACGCGGGCGCCGTGCTCCCCCTGTGTGATTGTGCACTTGGGGGCCTAAACTGTTTTGCCGCCTCCAGAATGTCATTGTCCCATCCCTGATTAGTGCTGCTTTGTGACCCCCCCCAATGTACTTTGTGCCACTCTGTGGCTAATTGTTTTGCCGCCTCCAAATGTCTTGGCACTCCCCTGACCTCATACTGCTGCCGCCGTGACCTCCACCTGTGTGATTGTCCCACTCTGTGGCCAAATATGTTTTGCCGCCTCCAGATGTCTTGGCCACTGCCTGATCTCATGCTCTGCTGTGTGCCCTCCACACTGTATCTTTGTGCCACTCTGGGGCCTAATACTGTTTTGCCCCCTCCAAAGTCATTGTCCACAGCCTGATCTCATGCTGTGCTGTCTGACTCCCCTGTGTGATTGTCCCATTCTGTGGTTCCCTCCTTTTTGCCCCCCAGAATGTCATTGTCCCCATGCCTGCCTCTATGCGCCGCCGTGCCCTCTGCTTCGTCATTCCCACTCTTCCTCGGTTTTTGCCCCTCCGAATGTCATTGTGCACTGCCGACCTCATGCGCGGGGGGCCCCGCCTCCCCCCCAACCTCGTCACTAATGTTTCCACCTGGCTTCGCTTGATTTTTTAGCTTTGTGGCTGACTTATCAGGCTCAAATTTCCCGCTTTGGGGTTTTTTGGGCGTTTTTGCCCTCTTAAATGCCAGGGAATTTTATGTGAAGCGATTTAAGGGCGGCGATCTGGGTGTCATACTAAAAAAACAAATTGTTGAAGACCCAAACCAAGCTCCCCCTGATATTTAAGCTGGCCCCCGTTTACAGCACCCCGCGCTCTGTGCGTGGAAATACTGCTTTTAAAGCATTCTGCCCAAGTAATTCGGAACGAAAATATTTTGCGGAAAATTTGGCGGAAATGGGCCGAATAAAAAATTTTTAGAAATTCGCCCCTCTTATCCTATGAAACGCGAAAAACATGTAGTCCTGTTTTGATGTACTAATAAACTGTTACTTTGTGGGAAAATTAGTCCATAATTCCATCCTTTTCCCTTACTCACATTGTATGTTATTTACAATTTATAGTATATAATTACTAATATTGTAATAGAGGGTGGTGTCCTGGAGAACACCAACAATTTATCGCAAATTGTGCCAAAAACCGCATAAGTGCAATATGGTCATAGAAAACAAGCACTTAAAGATTGGTACTTAATAAAAAAAACTGGTTTGTTTCTGTGTGTTTGCATTTGTGTTGCTAAAATGACTGCATGCAGCCGTGCCATTTATTTCATTTTTTTTCGGAGGTGCTGACCATTTTGTTTGCTTGTGGATATGTAACAAATATAGCATATTAACTGAAGTTGGTCTAAAGACCTTAGCTTATCGCATAATATTTGTTTACTATTTTTTATCTCTAATGTTGGATGTGTTTTTCTAAATATAAATCAAGGTTTTTAAGGGTTCTAAAAAAAAATTTTGCATTTTTAAACCTTTTATACTTTTAAAAACTACTGTTTGGGGAGTTTTCAAAAGAATAGGTATTCCCAAAAGGGACAGATTTTGGATAGAAATTTTTAAATTCTTAAAAAAGATAAAAGTTGAAAGGAAATTAAACCCCATACCCAATTTTGTAAATAAGGAATTACAAAAGGGGGAAAAATTGTTATTTCCCCTTTTTCGTTAAAAAAAAGAAAAATTAAAATGGCACTGAAATAACTTAAAACTGTAAAAAGAAAACAAAAAAACAAAATTTAAGGACTTTGTTTTTTAAATTTTGTTTTAAAAAAAAAAAATTAAACCGGGTTTGCAAAAAAATAAGGGTTTTACCCCCTAGAAAAAAATTGAAAAAATTTTTGAACATGGGAAAAAGATAAACAAAGGTGTGCCCTGTTTTTTAAAGGTTTAAAATTTAAAATGTTTTATTTTTGTCCAGAGCAAAAGGAAATTTAAAATTCTCCAATGTGTTTTCTCCTCTAAAATTAAACAAGTCATTCGACCTTTCCCCTAAAAATCTGTTTAAATTAACGGGAATTTTACTATGAACTTTGGTGTCACAAACAGAGCAATAAAGGCTAATTATGCTCCCTCCAATAAAAAAAAAGGAAATTTAAAAAAAAAATTAGTTTCAAAAAAGGGATAAGAAAATGTTGACCTCTATTAATTCTAAATAAAGGGAAAAACCCCTTCCGGGAAAAACTTTGTACCTAAATTTAAGTGATGTGTTTCTTAAATTTTCATTTCATACTTATGTAAAAAAGAGGAATCCCTTTTGTAAAAACGGTGTATAAATACAGGATGCTTTCCGGGCTAATAAATTAAAGCCCCTGATCTCAGAGAAAAACCCCTTTTTTCGTGCTTCCCTTGTGTCCATCCGGGGTCCAAACCCCTCCCAAACTGGCAACCATCCAAAAATACCTGAGGGGGCCCCCTGGGGAGACCCAAAACCCCAACACCTGTTTAATTTAAAAACCAAAAGGGTTTTGCTTTTGACAATAAAAAAAGTTCTTTAAAAAATTGCATCTTTATGTAAACATATTCTGATAGCCATAACTTTTTTTATTTTTTTGTACATGGGGTTTACCAGTTTGGTACCAGTTTGGGGTTTATATGATCACTTTTTATCAAGGTTTTTGGAAGTCAGAATGAATAAAATACAACAAAACCTGGTAAATGTTTTTAATTTAAAAATTTTTCTACCCAAAGGCACTGTTTTGGGGTTGAATAAATACACAAAACAAAAAAAATATAATTTTTCTATGTTTTTTTGCCTTTTTTCACAATAAAAAAAAACTTTTTAAAAAAGGGGGTGTTTTTCTGCATCACTATTTGTTGAGAGCCAAAACTTTTTTTACATTTTTTGTATATGAAGCTGTTTATTTGCTTGTTTTTTTTCAGGGTTTTTAGTGTTTTCATTTGGGACCCCCTTTTTTTGGGGTGGGGGCATGACTTTTTTCTCTAAATTTTAGGCAAATTTAAGGGACCGGTACGGGGGGCACACGAGGAACACAAAACAGAGTGGGGACCCTGAGCTGGGTCCCCCAACCCCTGTCCCTTCCTTTTGGGGGGGACCCGACTCCTTTAAAAAGGTTTTGGCCCCAAAACCAAAAAGACTAACACTATACTGAATACGGGGGGAAAAAACCAAAAACAGACAAAAAAAAACAAAAAAAATAGGGGGAAAATCCCGGCAAGCAAAGTAGGCCCAACAAGCGGGAAAGGGGCAGTACCCAAATTTGGAAAAAAACAAAGAGGAAAAAAAGTAAAACGAACCCAATCGGGAACTGTCGGGCAATGCGTACAAAATCAGGAGGAGAAGAATTGTAAGAAAGGCCCAACAAAATCAAGGGAACCCGAAAATCCAAAAGAGGAAAAAAAAATAAGTAAAGGTACAAGAAGAACCCAAAAAATTAAAAGGCCCCAGGGGACGGTTAAAGGGAAAACCTTAAATAGGGGAGGGCGAAAAACCCGAACAGAGGGATTGGTGGGAAAGAAAAAAACCGGATAGGGAAAAAAAAACTGTCAATCAAAAAGGGAAAACATTTAAAATAAAAGGGTTTTGGGGGGTTTCCTGGCCCGGGAGTTTTTGGGCCCGGAAAACAATTTAAAAACACAGGGAAAGGGAAAGGGCCCCTGTTCACACTTGGTAACTAAAAATACCCAAAATATTACTTTTAAAAACCTGGTGTTTTGCCACAAACGGCCCGGGGGCCCGGGGCCCGAACACGAACTGGAAAAAGGTTTTTGTCGGGGCTTTCATGCAGCCCGGATAAAAAAAAATACAGCAATCCTGTTAATGTTTTTTTTTTTTTTTACTTTTTACAGCACTCACCCTGCAGTATATGAGACATGTTAGTTTTACTCCGCTGGATGAGATGATTACAGGGATACCCAATTTTTATACTTTTTGTGTTGTAGAGCTTTAAAAAATGTTTTTTTATTGTGTAAAATGCTATGTATATATATGGATTTTAATATGTATTTTTATAGCTATAACTTTTTCATTTTTGTGTATACTGAGCTGTGTAAGGGCTTTTTTTGTGGAAAAAACTGACATTTTCATTGGTACCACTTTGGTATTTTTACTACCTTTGATCACTTTTTATTCCATTTTACATGCATTCTACCATTATTTTTTTTTACGCCGTTCAGCTTGCGGGTTAAGTAATGTGACTGCTCTCTTCCTCTGTTAAACTCCTTAGCTGACGCAATCACTGTTGACCGTGGCAGTTAGGGGGTTAAGTGGCCAGGAACAGAGTTTCTGACCACAACTGCAGGAACCCAGCTGTCAACTACCACCAGGCTCGCACACAATTGTCCGGGAACAGCTGTGCCAGCATGATCACCATGACAATTCTGTACATCGTGATTCTTTAACTACTAAGGCACCATGATGTACAGAAATGTCATGGTGCATTAAGCGGTCAAATATGTTGTGATGTCTATACCTCAAAAAACAGTATTAGTTTTGGCAGCACATGGGCAAACTACACAATAGTTGGCAGGTGAATTTAAGATGGCTGTATGCACATTGGTCCCTTTCCCCATTGGGGCTCACCATCCCAATTCTAGATTAACTTACCTGTATGTTTTTTGGAATGAAACTGGAGAATCCAGAGAAAACCCACACATACACGGAGTGGACATACAAACTCCTAGAAGATGTTGCCCGCAGGTGGGATTTGAACAAATTTTGCATAACATATGACTGAAAAGAAATAATCAATTAGAAAATTTCTCTAATCAATTAAATTTACGATCCGATTTTTTGTCAAATGAGTTGTCTCATGATAAAAGCCTTTGTCTAAAATTTATGGACATTATAGAAGGATGTTCTACTCAGGGGTCACCTCTGTTAGAACAGCTCTGGCTGACCCAGATGTCTATGCATCACAGTTTTCTCGGATGATTGCAGCTGATCACCAGGCATGAAAGAAGTCAGGCCAGTGACAATCGAACCACCCTTACAAGTCCATTTTATATTTCCTGTATGTATGTCAGTCCAATAATTAAACACATTAAAATATCCAGTGCTTGTCCAAACCCATAGATGCTGGAATAAAAGGATATTACTGTATTTTATTTTTGCTATTTATTTTCTCTATATATTCCTAAATAAATTGTGTACTATGGCTATATATAAAGCAAAACAACTAGTTTTAATCGCAGACAGGAACTATGCATTATATTTCTGTATGTAATTTTTATTTTTTAGGTTCATAATTATAAAAAGTAATGTAACATAATTGCAATAAACAGATTTCATAGACATACTTTAGATAATAGTTATAGGGGAGTGCAGAAACAGTTCAAGTACAGTTCATCAGCATATTATTAAAGTGTATGTATTCAATATTCAATTAAATATTTAACAAAGTCCTCTTTCTTCCCGTACTATCATAGTCTTCTACTTTGTTCTTCCTAGCTAACTGGAATTTAATTGGTTTACATTTAAATATTGTGGGAAACATGTAAATGGTCCAGTACTTTATTACACAAATATGTTTCCTGCGATTTTAGTATATTCATTCTTCTGCTTAAAAATCTGCTGATTTAATATTTCCATAATATGCAAGTCATTATCATATCTGCAAAGTGCCATTTGTCCGTATTTCACGTATTTTGGTATTCTACATTTCTGTTATATTCAAAAACTACACTGTCAGCAATATTATATCATACAGGATCTAAATACCCTCAGGATAGATCTGTCAATACTGACTTATATGATGTTGAAAAGAACCCTAGCAGGAAGATCTAAAGTCCTCTATCCATACCCTCCTTTTATCCAAGCTACTGAGTTAGAAAAAAAAAACTAGTCCCAAAATCCACACCATCACTGAGGACTAATGGTCATTTTCCCCCTCACTAATAGGACAAAAAATTAAGCACCACCAGCCTTTTTCCCCCACATCAAGTCACACAGTGAAACTCTAGTGGACAATGGTCATAAAGCAATAGGACCAATGACAACCGGGTCCATCAGTAAGCAAAGGTCAAGAAATATTTATACTGCTACTCAGCAATCCAGAAGGACTGAAATGGATTTATTAGAGCAAAAACATAACTTGAAGTTCCTGGGTCTAAATGCAAAATCTAAAACATGGTCTCCCATTGACAAAAATAAAACCCTGAAGTATTAGATGAAGGGGTATATGACTGTAGAAGAGGGAACCTTGAATGCTTTTACTAATTATCGTATATATGTAATTGAATGAATTTAGGCTGGGGTGATTCCCCTTTTAGAGGTAGAGGAGTGTCTGAGTTAGGGGTTGTCTTACTATAAGGAGAGTGGACCTTTAGAAGATATTGTCATTTTCTGTCTCACTTTCTAGTCCTCTTTCTCTCACCAATAGAAATGGAAGAATCTTGCCACCCGCCTACCCTGACCTTGTTTTTACTGTATAATTGTTTGTTTGATAGTGAATTGCTTAACCTGTTGGATTTTAATTCAAGACTTATTTCATTTTTAGCCTGTCTGTTAAAGTTCTGTTTGTTACCTTGTAAAATCCTGGAAATATCATATTGTGTTTTATTTTGGTATTACCCTTTGAGCCCAGGGGAAGGGCAAACCTCCAGCCATGGTTCTCTAAAGGTTTCCTCCACAGGGTTTTTCCTTTCCTGAGTGCTGGAGGCTGACTGTTCATGAGTAAGGGCGCATCCACACGGCAGTGGACAAATACCGGCCGGATTGCCGGCCGGTATTTGTCCTGTTTTGCGGCCGTCCCCACGGCCGCGGGGGGGACGGCTTTTCTCCGCGATGAGCGGAGACGAGCCCTCCCCCTCCCCTCCGACAGCAAAACCCGTGCAGTGGGGACTGCCGCACGGCTTTTCCATAGAGCACAATTGTGCTCATTTTCGGCCGGTTTTTCAGGCGGTCTGAAAAACCAGCTGAAAAACTGGCTGAAACCCGTGCAGTGGGGACATGGCCTAAGGGGTTAACTGCCTTTTTTTGGAGTTTGGCCAGATTTTAGTTTGAAATTGTATTTTCAGGCCTTGAAAATACTATGAATATTAAAAAAGGTTGATTTTTGTATCTGCCACAACTATAGTGTTGCAGTTGGGAAGTCAGGTGAAAGTAATGGTTTACCAATGTTAACTAAAGAAGCTGCTTAACTTAATGGTGGTTAACAGGCTGAGCTTTGGAGGCCAGCCTAAAAGATGTGGTAACCATAACATCTTCCAGGAGTGGCATGGCTGTGAAGTGGGGAGCTTTAGTTGGGTCATCATTGCCCTGAAAATGGACTGACTTTGCTAGAATGTCTAACCCTAACCTTAGAACATGCCGCCCCTTTATTACTGTCTCGCCAGTTACTGGATGGCAGGCAGGTGGGGGATCTCATGGTATCCGGGAATCAAAATACATACCTGCATAGTATTGCACCTGACTCCTTACGGTAATTTTGGTAATCATATGGTTTTAAGTAAAGGCCATTTAACACAAAAAATTATGTGTTGTGTATTTATTCTGAAGCATACATAAAGTAGTCTGGTCATTCCTAGTGAGTGAAGATCCATCCCTGTCCTGTAGTCATACATAATGTTGATGTCTTTAATGTAGCAGAAAGGTCTATGGATCTGTCAGACACCAGAGGACTGCTACTTTGCACTTCCTATAGCTATGCCTCTCAATAATATGGTTTGAAAGTTGCCTGAATTAGTGTTTGCATTGAGGAGCTCAAAAATGATCTTCTGAATTGTCATTAACACATGCAGGAAAATTTAATTAGTGTTGTCTCTTAATATAAGGGTTTTGTAAAGAGCTCAAATTATTGATGCTGGTCAGAGATTTCTTTTACTAAAAACATTCCCATAATTACCAAAACTTTGCATTTAAAGCAATGTGTCCTCGTGGAAATGCCACCACATTTTTCCAGAGATGTGTCCTTTAATGCAAATTAGTAGAAATACCCATCAGTTTCTTGGTTTAGTTAGCCTGAAAGTCTCACTAAACATTTCTATAACTTTCTGAGCTTTAATGCTATTAAATTATAGCTTCAGGTAACTGTTGCACTATAGAGAGCTCATGATCAACATGCTAACAACACCAAAACCCTGGATATAGTGCTTACTTCCAGCCACCCCCAAATGCTTCGAATTATAAACTGTCAAACTGGACGCAACTTGTGCCAGTAATACCGTTGAAGAGTAACCACCTGACTCAGGCCAGTTCAGACTATAACACTATCCCGCCCTCCTCGTGAGCCAGGACATCCACAGACTGAACAAAGAACGTAAAACATAGGCGTCAGAATGTAAATATTCCACAACTAGCAAGAGACTAACCTACTATCAAGGCTCTGACAGTGTTCTAAACATGATTTGGGCCTAGAATTTTCCTAATCGAGATTTACACCTTTCAGCTTAATGTCTGTCTTAATGCAGTAGAGCATTGAGCCTTTACTGCTGTGATGTTAGCACTCAACAAGCTATGCAAGCTGTCTATACCTCTGGCTAAGGCTTTCCCATTCTGCACTTCAAATGGTCAGCTCATATCTACTCCTACGACACTCTATACTTTGGATGACCAGGTTTGCCTGAATATGCTTGGTGAAATAGAGTAACGCAAGTGCAGGCCTCATGTCACTTTCAATGCACTTCTCACTACTGTTGACCCCTTCCTCCAGTTTTCATTCTTTCAGCACTGTAGCACAGTCAAGCATTCAAGGCTTTGCATGCTTTCTCATTAGCATTGAACAGGATAAGGCCCACATAGTCCTCCCAGGCCAATCTCAAGCTCCCTTACTCCACACACAGGCTGACTGCATATTCCCAGTGGTGCCAATACACATACTTTTTTAAAAGCTCCTCTCTATTGTCTACACAAGCGCTGGGATACAGCATCTCAGATTTGCAATGAATACCAGACCACCAGCAACCTGGGTCCATAACATCTCCAGTTACTTCCCTGACAGCCCAGCAAAACCATCAAACAAAGCTATTAAATCCAGGAATGCCACTAAGAACCATGGCCTGCCAGCCTCTACAACCCATGACAGAACACCATCACCAAACAGAACCGACCCCACACGCAAAATACTGTAACCTGCAGACATGCAACATTTAACTAACAGGTCAGTTACACTAGAGGCCAAAATTGAGGTAACGCTTCAAGTTTTTGACATTAAGCATCAAACAAACCCAATTGAAGAACCATATTTAACCCTTTCAACCACCCTGACGTATGGGCACGTCATGGTGGTGTTAATGAGATGTGTAAGAGGATCGCAGCATGACCCTGTTACACAGTCGCCGGGTGTTAGCGGCTAATTGCAGCTAACACCCGGCGCTTGAAGCGTGGGGGAGCGGAGCCGCCCGCCTGCTCTGTTTAACCATTTAGACGCCACAGCAAAGATGGCCACAGCGTCTAAATGAATGAAGAGTGGTGCTTCAGTGCGATCGGAACATCAGCGATAAGATCGCTGAGTACTGATGGGCTAACATGCAGCGAGGAGCCTTGTGAAGGCTCTGACCGCTGCCATGTTCTCGTTTGCCCCACTTCCGTCCCGAAACAGGAAGTGGGGAAACCGCCATCTTCGTACAGTCTAATGCATTGTCTATGCAATGCGTTAGACTGTATTAACGATCGCTCCCCCCTAGTGGTGAAGCGCCATAGGGGGACTCAATGTTAAAGGTAGAAAAAAAAAAGTTTTAAAGTGTAAAAAAAAAAAAAAGTACTAAAAAAGTTAAAATCACCCCCCTTTCACCATTTTATAAAAAAAAACAATAACATAATAAAAAATGTACACATATCTGGTATCGCCGCGTCAGAAAAAGTCCGATCTATAAAAATATAACATCATTTATCCCATACGCTGAACATCGTAGAAGAAAAAAATTCCAAACGCTAAAATGCGTTTTTTTTTGGTAATTTTATGTCCTATAAAAATTGGAATAAAAGTGATCCAAAAAGCTGCATGTATTTCAAACTGCTAGCAATAAGAAGTACACTTCAACCCTCAAAAAATGACGCCTCACTGCCATCCGTAGGTGTTATTACAAAAAAGTTATTGGTCGCACAAAATGGCGCCGCGGTGCAAATTTCAAGTATAAAAAATGTTTGGAATTTCTTATGCCACCAAAACATATCGGAAACCCAACATGTTTGGTATTGCCGGATGTGTATCAACCTGTAGAATACAGATAAGACATCATTTTTACTGACGATTGAACACCGCAAAAGTAAAACTCCCACAAACATGGCGCAAGTAAATTTTTTTCACATTTTGCCCCACTTAGAATTTTTTTTCTGTTCCCCAGTATATCCTATAGTAATATGAGTAACACCACTGGAAAGTACATCTTGTCCCGCAAAAAAAAAGCCTTCATATGTCTATGTAGCTGGAAAAATAAAAATGTTATGGCTTTTAGAGGGCAAAGAGGAAAAAAATGAAGAGTAAAATTATTTTTTTGTTTGAGTTAAAGGGTTAATGGAAACTTTTGCAACTTATGAAGAAACTGGATAGTCACAACAAGCCTGGCATAATATTTGTCAAATTTCACAAAAAAAACTGTTCCTTAGCTACTCAAGCCATAGATGGTAAAATTTCCCACATTGTCCGTTTATCCAATGACTTTGTCAGTAACAAGTTGGATATCCTTTATCTTTAATCACTACCTCACATCTTCTTGGCATGCTGTCCACAAGTCTTTGACGATCCTGTGGTGTTAACATATGGAACCAGTAGCTTCTTATTGCTGCTATCAGCGCTTGTTTGTTGGAAGGTCGCTTTGCGGCTACTGTTTTCTTCAGTCTAGCCCAGAGGTTCCCAGTGAGGTTGAGATATGGCCTATTTCCTAGTTCCCAGTTCAGCTACAAAACATTGTTCTCTTTTAACCAGGATAGGCATTTCATGGCTGTGTGGTATGGGGCGCTAGCCGCTCCACCGACGACTTCACCTCATACAAACAATCGCTACACACATTTAAGTCTGCACTCACCACTGCCAAACAGGATTACTTCACCAATCTCATATCCTCCAACACCTTCAACTCTCTCCTTCGCCCCCCTGCACCTCCTTCCCCATCTCTCCTATCAGCGGACGACTTTGCCACTCATTTCTTACATAAGATCAACCTCCTCAGAGAAAGCTCCACCCCTCAGTCCCCACTACCCACCTCTATACCCCTACCATCGCCACCACCCACCCTCACCCTGATACAGTCCCCAGTGAACACTTCCATAACCTGATTTCCCACTGTTAGTCACGATAACCTTTCCTCTCTAGTGTCCAAATCCAACCTCAATACCTGTAACCTTGACCCACTGCCATCCTACCTCATCCCAGACCTCAGCACTGTTATTTTCCCAGCCCTCACCCATCTTTTCAATCTATCATTAACCTCTGGCATCTTCCCTTCCTCTCTTAAACACGCGACCATCACAGCTATCCTTAAGAAACCATCTCTCGACCCCTCCTCACTGTCCAACTATCGCCCCATCTCGCTGCTTCCTTTTGCATCCAAACTCCTGGAACAGCACGTCTATCTTCAACTGTCCTTCCACCTCTCCTCCAACCCCTCTCCTTGACCCACTCCAATCAGGCTTCCGACCCAACCACTCCACTGAAACTGCCCTAACCAAGGTCACCAACGACCTAGTAACTGCTAAAGCCTCACGCCACTACTCTGTGCTCCTCCTCCTAGACCTGTCCTCTGCTTTTGACACGGTCGACCACTCCATCCTGCTACAAATCCTCTCCTCTCTCGGCATCACGGACCTGGCCCTCTCCTGGATCTCTTCATACCTCTCTGAACGGACATTCAGTGTCTCTCCCTCCTGCATCACCTCCTCCTCCCACCCGCTCTCTGCTGGCGTCCCTCCGGGGTCTGTCCTGGGCCCACTCCTCTTCTCTATCTACACTCTTGGTCTGGGTCAGCTCATAGCCTCACACGGCTTTAACTACCACCTGTACGCGGACGACACCCAGCTCTATATCTCCAGTCCTGATATTAACTCTCTTCTCTCCCGGATCCCAAAATGCCTATCATCCATTTCCTCCTTTTTCTTCTCCCGTCGCTTAAAACTAAATGTGGATAAAACATAATTCACCATCTTTTCAGTGTCCCTCTCTCTCCCTCCACCTGATCTCTCTATCACTGTTAATGGCCACACCCTCTCACCAGCTCCACAAGTCCGCTGCCTTGGGATAACCTTTGACTCCTCTTTATCCTTCAAACCACACATCCAAGCTCTCACCTCTGCCTGCCGCCTCCACCTGAAAAATATTTCATGCATCCGCCCATTCCTCAACTCTGACACTACTAAAAACGCTAGTCCACGCCCTCGTCATCTCCCGCCTTGAATACTGCAACATCCTTCTCTGTGGCTCCCAATTAGCACCCTCGCTCCCCTCCAATCCATCCTAAACTCTGCTGCCCGTCTGATTCACCTCTCTCCTCGCTACTCCTCTGCCTCTCCCCTCTGCCAATCCCTTCACTGGCTGCCCATTGCCCAACGAATTCAGTTCAAATTACTCACCCTGACCTACAGGCTCTCCCTAACCTCTCCCCTCCATACATCTCTGCCCTAATTTCCAGATACCTCCCCCCACGCAATCTCCGCTCCTCACAGGACCTTCTCCTCTGCTCTCCTCTCATCAGCTCCTCACATAACCATCTCCAAGACTTCTCCCGTGCTTCACCCACACTCTGGAACTCCTTAACCCAAAACATCAGACTCTCCACAACTTTCACCAGTTTCAAAAGCAACCTGAAAACCCATCTCTTCAGTATAGCCTACAACCCACACTAACCCCACCACCACTCACCGGCCCGCAAACATGTCTGCCCCACACCTTCTGTCTCTCCCTTCTTCCTTGTAGATTGTAAGCCCTCGCGGGCAGGTCCTCTTTCCTCTCTGTTTCAGTTACTAGTCATTTTTGTCACCATTGTAATTGTTCAACATTTGTTATGTATGTAATTCCCCTTAAATGTACAGCGCCCTGGAATTAATGGCGCTCTAAAATAAATAATAATAATAATAATAAACAAAGAATGGTGGAACAGCACCAATTATTTCTCTGGCTGAGGCTAGGACCTTGGACTGAAAATCCTCTTTAATGTGTTTGTCAACATTTACCAGTCCTTAAAGCACCTTTAATAGACCCACAGCATCACTGACCATGCAGCTCCACACCATCACACTCAAAGGGTGCTTCATGGTGGGAGTAGAACACTCTGGGAGGCAGTTCTCACCCGGTCGTCAACGAACGTAGTGGACACCATCACTACCAAGTATAGAGATTCGAGTTTTATCACTCTACCTCCATTGCTCTGTAGTCCATCTAGTATACTTCTTGGCCCAGATCAGGAACTTGCAGCACTGAACTGCATTCAGTAAAGGCTTTTTACTGGGATTACTTGCTCTTAGGGCTGCTGTCACCAGTCTCCGGTGAACTTTCCGATCTGACCCCAATCTTCCCGTTTTAGGCAGTGCCTTGTTGATGTCAAAGGCTGTTAACTTTCAATTTTGTAGTGCAATTCTCACTATCCTATTGGTTTGAGGTGCTGTAACCATTTTCCTGACACTTTCAGGCTTATTCTTAAAACTTGAGGTCCCCTTGAAGCGCTTGTACAGCTTCAGAACCCCAGCCAGTGACTTGCCTTGACTGATTTTAGAAGAAATCTGACAGTAGCTATATCCTTGTTTCTTAAGGTTATGGCTGTTGTTCTCATTTTAGGTGACCAGTCGCATCTATTGTCAGGAGCTATGATAAGAATTTGCTAAATATAGCCAAAAATGCATTTTTGGTGTATTTAGGCATTTAATACATAAAAATACAGTTATTAGTAATAAATAAACACAAACACCAATTCAAAGCTTGCCAAACTGTTAGACAACACAAGAAAACGGTGTATATTTAATAGCATCAAAATGAAACACATAAAACAACTTATACCATCAAAATGTAACAAATAATTATCCAAACAAAAACAATTGATTCTTACGTTTTGATGTCAAATCAATACAAGTCATCACTAATTACAAAATAAACAATGTTAACCACATGAATGTTGACGAAAATGTAAACCAACAATCAAAGAATGTTTATAAATATCGAAAATGGCAGGATTACATAAGTAATGGGAGTTACAGTTCAGCAAGCTTCATCAATCTAGAAAATCCAAAGTGTTTCCACAATTATGGTCATTAATGTATTTATGATAAAAGCAAAATCATCTTTCAGTTACTGAACATTCAACTTAAATAAAGTCTTTTTTCAACTGAATTGGGGAAAGCATCATGTTTTTTATTAGTTCATATTATATGAACAGGACACTGGTCTGTTAAAATGTAGGGCCCCAGGCAGCCAAAACATTTGGACTTTCCCTCGCCATTGTCTATTACCCATTCTATCTTGTGCCATATTACATTATCTGAAATAAATCATGACCTCCACTGTGTCCCATAAAATTTATCAAAGTCTCAACTCTGCCCCCTGAAATAATTATGACCCCCCACTATACTCTCTGAAATTAATCATGACTCTCACTAAGCAGATGTTTGCACCTGCAAAAGGTAGAAGACCTCCTTTTTTAAAATTTGATCTGGGCATCTCACAGCAGTATTGTTAGTAATGCCCTGATGTCGGCCCTAATTAGGCATTGACTTGTTTTATAAAACATTGGTACTGCCGCATCAGGAATATAGAGTTCCTTTGAAAAAAGTAAAAGATGATCAACTAAACCAATTAGGAACATGAAGGAGTTTTGTTATGAGTAATGGTCAAAAGAATAAAAAAGTTTGGGTTGTGAGAAGAGTTGTCTAAGTAAAGGGACATGATTAAGTATATAAATGGACCCTACAAAAAAAAAATGTGAAAAGGTGCTTCATATAAGTCCCTCTCAAAATATGAAAAGGCATTATCTTTATCTGGATTACTAGACAAAATAATATTATTTATTCACTATATAGACATATATAAAATATGAACGTTTCTCTTTGAATCGGAAATAAGTGTCATCAACATTAGTATCAGGTGGGATTTTGTTCCTTATCTGCATGTACAGCCCTAGAGCTATTATACATTTTAGTGATGTGACAACACCGTACAAAATATAAAGGTACCTGCATTAGACATGTTTCAAATTACCATGGAAAGGGAATTAAAAAATCGTAAAAAAGCTATAATATCTAAAAATTATAGAAAAAATTCAAAAATGTCAAAATTACCACAACAAACTCTTAAACAACTAAGTAAGAATAAAAATTAATTAATAAAAAAAGTGAATAAAGTGGTAAAAACTGGTTCTGTACGAGAAACAGGTTATGACCAGTTTGGAGGATAGAATCATCTATAGAGAATTACCGGAAAATCCCACAGATATTTTTGTAAAAAAATTTGAAACACTTCTGGATGAAGAGATAGAAATGGGTGCCATATCAAACAAAGAAAAATAATATCTATTACCTAAAAATCCTATAATAGCGATTTTTTTATGGTGTTCCAAAAATGCAGAAAAATATGTTACCACCTAGCCTTAGACCAATTATATCTAGTAAGAAGTCACTGGGAGAGTAATTCAGTATATGGGTGGATAGCCTCTTGTACAGAGAACTCTTGGATACCTGTGGGACAGTAAAGCTATCCTCCAGGTGTTTAGGTACTTTAAATGGCAGAATTATTACAAATGAATCACATGTGATACAATAGGATTATATTCCTGCATACTATACCATCTGGAGCAAATAGCAGTAGAATTTTATTTAAGCAAATATAGCAGTTATAGAAAAGAGGTACAACAATTCTTACTCATGGCTATACAATTTTTGCTGAAGCATAACTACTTCATGTTCAATAAGAAATTTTCTTTGCAATTGGTAGGAGCGCCCATGGGGGCCACCTTCTCACCATCCCTGGCAAATTTGTACATGGCATGGTGGGAATCAAATAATATTTTTCATGATAAAAATCAATTCGGCCATTTAATAAGATAGTTCGGGAGATATATTGATGACTGTCTGCTAGTTTGGACAGGAGAAGAGAATACAATAAATTATTTTTTTATCATTTATTAACAACAATGATCTAAATCTCCATTTCACCAGCCAAGGGGATGAAACAGAGATCCCTTTTCTAGATATAAAACTTAGGAGATAGTCTAGCAGGTAAAGTAATCACGCAATAATACAGAAAACCAAATGCAGGAAATACCATTTTTAGAGCCACAAGTTGTCACCGGGATCATGAAATTACAGTTCTTCCGATAGGTGAATATATTAGGGTAAAACAAGCATACTCGCTACAGAGTGATTTTTTGATGGAGAAGGAAAAAAATAGATAACAAATTTCTGGAAAGGGAATATACAAAATGGTCTCTAGAAAAGGCATATACAGTCGTAGAAAAAAGAAATGGAGAATCCCTTCTTCAAGATAATTTGAGAAAAAAAATAATATTCAAAAAAAGAAGGCAACAATACTATATGCACAACCAAATATAATAACAAATTTAAACATGTAAGAAAGATTTTTTTTACTGCTGTATACTTATTTTAAGACAAAATGAGAGCCTAACTAAAATCATAGATGCAGGAATAAAATTTGTACCATAAAGAAACAAAACCATAGCAAGTCACATATCTTCAATTGAATTTTTCCATAAAAAAAGTAAACCAACATGACTGGTCATTAAATGTTGATACAAATGTGGGGGGATATGGTGTACAGTATGGAAACAAACAAAGGTAATGCAATAGTGCAGATAATAATAAGGAATATAGCATCAATGCATATATAAAATGTAATGCGCATCATGCAATATATGTTATCCACTGTACTGTACTCAGTGTGACAAAAAAATGCGTAGGTAGTACAATTATGAACATAAAAACTAGAATAGCAGAGCACATTACAGCTATAAAGATGTATAAATATTTAAATCAGGAGAAACATTTACACTTTGTGGAGAAACATTACAGCAATATTCAATATTTTTCATATTATGGAATTGAAAAGGTTAATAAACCTCAGAGAGGAGGATATTGGATTGGAAAGAACAAATGAGAGTCAGAGAGGCATTCTGGATCCTGAATTTGGATACCAGGGCACCCTATAGTCTCAACAATAGGAATGATTTCATGTATATTCATACAAAGTAACGATTCAAACAATTTGTATCTATCCATTAATATAAAAATCGGACTCTTTGTGTTAAATCTTGAGGGGAAAACAAAGCGTTAAATTAGTAAGGTTCTGAAACACTGACATAATGGTCAGTTCTCCAATGAATGGTTCTGAACATGTTTTTAAAGAACCAGGTGTGTGCAGGAAAGTTCTGTGAAAAAGAACCAACAAAAATTGGAAACGGGTAGCCTACGTGCATGCACCTGCTTATGTGTCTATGTTTGTATATAGAGATTTAAACCCATAATAAAGAAGCTGCATTTTATGCTGGAACATCACCTTTCTTTACAACAAATAAGCCAATACCACAAAGAGACCAAAAGGTACTAACAAAATGCAAAATACAGAACCATTAAATATTAACTTTATCAACCATAATCTTATTCATGCTATATAAACATGATTTCAGTATATAATTGTGTGTGTGTGTGTGTTATATATATATATATATATATATATATATATATATATATATATATATATATCGTGAGCTCTAGCGGCTCTTGAATCTTGGTACACGTATGTTTTCAGGCAGAGACAGAGACAGATCTTCGGGTGCAAAAATACAGGGCCTCTGTATTTTTATTAGCAGCAAACAGAACACAAAAACAAGTGCAAGGCATGCACAAACATAAACAAAACAAACGCCTGCCCGTCTGGGCTCTAACTAACACAGACCAACTTACTGACAGCTTGTAAGTTTCCCTGCTGGTTTTCCAGCATGTCTCCACCCAAGACTTGAAGGTAGTCAGGGGTTGTAACCACCTCTAGTCAGCTTCCCTGCTGACTTATATATTCCAGGTAAATCCTGGAGTGGAACCATGGGGAGTGAGCACCCACCCTGCTCTATGCTCACTCCCAATGAAAGGCCGACCCAGGAATGGCTGAAAGCCATGCTAACATTAAACGTTAAACATATGTCGACAGTCTATACTGTCGACACCTATCTAAATGTTGGCTTTTCATTCCCACCAAAGGCTCCTTACCTTGGGGCTTGTGTCTGGGCATCTGAAGGTATTTGCGTGGACCCTGGCCGTTATATATACACAATTATATACCCTACCTGCTGTTGCCCAATTACAATATATATATATATATATATATATATATATATATATATATATATGTATAACAGGCAAACCCCGACTTAAGTCGTTCCGACTTATGTCTGCCGCCTTGTTACGAACGGGGACCGGAACGACACAAGCCATGGACAGCTGACAGCATCCGGGTGCTGCGGTGGCCCGGGCGCTGTCAGCGATCTTCGCAGCTGCATGTGACTCCTGAGAGCGCATACAGCTGACTCTCCGGTCCCCGTAGCCGTCCGGGCACTGCCATGGCCCGGGCACCGGTGGGGATGTCTTCGGCTGTACGCGACTCCTGCCGGAGCGCATAGAACCGAAGCCTCTCTTGCGGAGCAGAGAGTGAGTGCTCCCTGCTCCGCAATAGAGCTCCGGAAGACCTTCCAGAGTCTCCGGCACAGGCAGCATGTGATGTCATCACGCTGCCTGCGCGGCCTGATGACATCACCGGCCTGTTGCAGAGGACTGAGAGCGGAGAGAAGAGGGAGCCGCAGGTAAGCCTTGGAGCAGCATGGGAGCGAGGTGAGTATTTGTATTTGTTTTTTTTAATAAGCCCTGCCTATACCTATCTATGGGGGACATACCTGCCTATAGCTACCTATGGGGGACATACCTGCCTATAGCTACCTATGAGGGACATACCTGCCTATGGGGGACATACATGCCTATACCTATCTATGGGGGACATACCTGCCTATACCTATCTATGGGGGACATACCTGCCTATAGCTACCTATGCGGGACATACCTGCCTATACCTATGAGGGACATACCTGTCTATAGCTACCTATGGGGGACATAACTGCCTATACCTATCTATGAGGGACATACCTGCCTATACCTATCTATGGAGGACATACCTGCCTATAGCTACCTACGGGGGACATACCTGCCTATACCTATCTATGGGGGACATATCTGCCTATTACCTGCTATGGGGGACATATACCTGCCTATGGGGACATAAACCTGCCTATTACATGCTATGGGGGGACATATACCTACCTGTGGGGGACATACATGCCTATACCTGGAATGGAGGACATATACCTGCCTATGGGGGACTTACCTGCCTATACCTGCTATGGAGACCTATGCCTGCCTATACCTGCTATGAGGGACCTATACCTGCCTATGAGGGGACATATACCTGCCTATAGCTGCTATGGGGGACATATACCTGCTATGAGGACATATACCTGCCTATAATTACACACCATACACACCATACATGTACACCATACATATACACCATACGTGTACACCATACATATACACCATACATGTACTAAATATACTGGTTCCGACTTACATACAAATTCAACTTAAGAACGAACCTACAGTCCCTAGCTCGTACATACATACATGATTTCAGTTTATATATATATATATATATATATTAAATATATATATATATATATATATAATATTATAATATATATATATATATATATAATATAATATATACACATACACACATATATATACTGAAATCAAGTTTATATAGCATGGATAACTTAAAGTGATTATATATATTTTATCTCTTTATTTCTACTTTTATTTAAAAAATATATATTTAACAATCATGCTCTAATAGATAACCCGATATTGTAGCAGAACTAAAAAGAACAGGTAATACACCGTGATATCACGGCACAAAGTATTATTTCTACTTTCTCAATGCTTTTCAATGGACTTTGTTTACAAATGAGAGCAGATAACACAAAAAGTCGTGATATCACTGTCAAGCTAGATTCTGCTACATCTGTATACACAAAATATTACCTGTAGCCAGTACTTACCTGGCCTGGCTCTCTAGGGCTCATGCGCACCAGGCTTTTGAGATTTAAAGGGCCAGCATGCCAGTAATTGGATAAATGCCCGACGCTGGTCCTATATCACCCAGCCAGTCTCTGACTTCCCTGCCGAATACATAGTGCCGTAGCCTATGCGACGAAGCATTCCTGAAGTGGTTCTTGCCATTCCTGTGTTCCAGTTCCATTTGTCTACGTCCTTCGACCACGAATCGTTGCCGCCTGTACCTCCCTGCACGTCGGCTGCCTCCACAAGCAAGCGCATCAGGGGTAGCGACCTGGTTGTATTCCGCCGAAGCAAGTCCAACATGCCTTGCAGCGGGCTCTGGTGAATACTGGTCTTGCTTAGACTCCGCTCCCTATCGTGGCTCACACCACCGCTTGCAGTGGTCCAGTGGATCCACATACCAGGCTTACCGTTATACCATGTCACAAGAAGTACTTAAAGGAGTGCATCAACTCAACATGACATTCACTTGTGCTAGTTCAGGCTGTTTGGTGGTATAATGCTATAACAAGGTTACATGTCCTCTGAATTTGACATCGGTGTGGATGATTTATCACCTATAGCCTCAACATTTAGACCCATAGTTTTTAAGAAACAATATATTTGGTGAAGTAAGTGGCCATATGAAGAGGCATATTAATACCCAATATTACAATAAGTATGTAAGACATTTTCTTGTACAGCAAATACAGTAAATACTTTTAATTTACTCTTAGATTCAGAGCCATTATATTTACTTCTGGATGATCCAACCTGTTCTCTTCCCAGTGACATTTCCAGCCTGTGCCTACAGTAGTTGTACAATTGTTTGGTACATTTCATTTTTCCTTTCCACAAAAGGTTTAGCTTCATTGTGACCTACACTTTCCAGTATATTGTTAGAATACAGTCCTGCCATTTCAATAACCTTTCTGTACTAGTTCTTAACCGCCAGCAGTCACCAGAAGAGAGCGGATTTTCCACATATACGATTAATAACACTGTGGTGAAATCTCATGTGCTACAAAGAAGTAAACAGTGTGTGGTTTTCTGAGATGAGAAAGATAGCTTCATATCTTTAAAATGTCTCAGTAATATATTGCCTCGAGGGCAGGAAAGCAACTGTATGAAGAAATTTATACACAGCAAGAGGCTTTCTCAGGAGTAAAACTCCTGTAAATGGTTGGGTGAAACATTACTGTGCTATAACATGGCATAGAATTTGAAATCTAAACCAATTTGAAGCCGTATTCACTGATGTGCAGAGCTATGTTTGTTAA
Source organism: Phyllomedusa bahiana (assembly GCA_025379985.1). NCBI lineage: Eukaryota > Metazoa > Chordata > Amphibia > Anura > Hylidae > Phyllomedusa > Phyllomedusa bahiana. The sequence goes on from JAODAL010057010.1 coordinate 21,524, forward strand.
ACTGAGTAAAATTTGCCTAGTAATAGGGTGAAATATATTGAGATTCTACTATGGGGTAATCAACTAGTTTCACTAAAGGTCTGCTTACCTTTGTCTACAGTAAGCTAAATGTAAGAGCTGAACAACAACAACAACAGTAGATATGTCATCTTGATATTGTAGAACCATTTCTATCATCTCTGAAACTTATACAGACCTCAGACCAGGCACTTGAATTAATTTAGCTCCCATTTCAGACTCCTGAAGTCATTCAGACCAAACACCAGACCCATAAAATTAATTCAGACCCCAGACCAGACCCATTAAGTCAACAGACCCAGACCATACTCCTAGATGCATCAAGACTCCATATCAGACCCCTGACATCATTCAGATAAAACAGCAGTCCAATAAAATGAATTCAGAGACCAGACCTATAAAATCAATCAGACCCAGCCCACCCTCCTAGCCTCATCAAAATTCCATATCAGAGCCTCCTTCCAGACCCTAAAATGAATAAACTCCTAAAATCGCCTTACAAATGAAATTAGATTACACACAGACCAATATATATTGCAAGTTTCTTCCACTAGGTGGAGTACAGCAGGATATCTGCTTCAGACGTGCCACCAAGGACCTGGACTCGGTGGGGGTAGGCAAGTATTTTGTGTCAGTGGCCATAGGTTGCTGACACATGTAGCTAGCATGGCTATTATGCGGCTAAGTATGGGTTGTCTTTCTCGGAAAAGCTCTAACTTTGGGTGGTTGGCCATTCCCACGTTCAAGAACAGGCTTTTTGCAGGTCCTTGGCTGCCTATAAAAAGCCTGGTTGCTATCTGGAAGATCTGAGAAGAAGGCTCTGGCCCCAAGTCTTGAGTGAACCCAGTAGGAGACTAGGGAGAGCAAAGCAGAGGCGCTATAATATATATATATATAATATATATATATATATATATATATACTTACCACTTTTAGTTAAGTTTAGGATGCCAGGGGCCACCAGATGTAATGCCTTGACCCTAACCATCATCATATCTTTGTTTGCAAAATCTGCTGTCCTAGATTCTTTGGATGAAACACTACCCTTCTTTAATGCATCTATAAGTGAAGGTCTGGTGGGTCCAGACAGGTAGTGTCAGTCACAAGGATCAGTCACTGCTAGGCTCCTTTGCTCCAAATTCAGATCGAGGTCTACTAGTTGAGAACCACTTTTGTAGTAAATTATCTAATGTAATCAAAAAAATCCCAATGTACAAGCAAGACTCAAAGAAGTAAATGTAAAATTGTGCACCTCCACATCTTGAAGGGATTGTCTCACCATGCTGTTTCCAAGCCAAAAGCAGATTCAGATTCATGCATGCTGTTTCTTCCTGGTCAGACTGTGGGTGGATCTACAGCAGTGATTAGCATATTAGCCTGGCATGCATTGCTTTTTAAAAG
>JAODAL010057011.1:0-22941 GCA_025379985.1 Phyllomedusa bahiana
GCTTTTCTTGACACGGTTTGACCTTTTTTTTGTTTTAAAGGTTTAGGAAAAAGGGGGTTTTTGTTAAAAATAAAAAAATTAAGCCGGGAATGGGGGGTTTGGGTTTTTTTTTAAAAAAGGGGGGAGGCTGCAAAATTTAAAAAGGGGGTGGGGAAAAAAAGTGGGGGGGGAATTAAATATGGGGGGGGTGTTTGAAAATTTTTTCTTTTTTTAAAGAACAAAGGGGGGTCGAAAAAATGGGAAAGTAAAAAAACCAATTAAAGGGGGTAAAAAAATTTAAAAGGTGGGTTCAAATAAGGTTTAGAAAAGTTGAAAAATTTAAAAGTGGTGAAAAAAAAAAAAATTTTTTGGAAAAATTTTTTTTAAAAAAGTTTTTAAAAAGGGGGGTGGGGGTTTGGGGAAAAATTTTTAAAAAAGGGGTTAGTGTTTGGGGGGGCCCCCCTTTTCCTTTTTTTCCCCCCCCCCATGGGCGGGTAGGGCTTTTTTAAAAAGGGGGTTTAAGAATTTTGGGGTTTTTTTGGGGGGGGGGGGGGGGGGGTGAAAAAAGGTTTTTTTGGGGGGGGTTTTTTAAAGGGAATGCCAGGGGGGGGGGAAAAAAAGGGGGGGGGGGGGGGGCGTAAAAAGGGGTAGGGGTGTTTTTGGGAAAAATTTACATCCTTTTGGGTTGAAAGTACCCTTTTTTTAAAGGTTTGCTGGGGGGGAAAAGGTAATGGGCGGGGGGGGAAAAGGTTTTTTTGGGAGAAAAAAAAAAAAAAGGGGGGGGGGGTTTTTTTTTTTTTAAATTTTTCCCCCCCTTTTTTTCCCTGAGTTCCCTTGCCCCTTTTTTTTTTTTTTTCATCACTTTTTTTTTTTTTTTTTTTCCCATTTTGTTTTTTTTTTTAAAATTGCTTTTCCCAAAAAAAATTTTAACCCAAAAGGGAAGTCAAAATAAAAAAAACCCAAAATTGGCCAAAAGGAGAGAACCAAATTTTTCCAAAATTTTAATGTTTAATCGGGGCCAAAATTCACCCCATTTAATCCCACTTCCCCCTTGATAAAAAAAGGCCGGGACAAATTCTTGAAAAAATTTTTAAAAAATGCCTTCTTCCCAAATTCTTTTAGTTTTTAAATATTTCCCCCCCCCCTTAAAAAGGGACAAAAAAAAAACCAACAAAACGGTCGGCTCCCTTTTCCCGGCAGTCAGCTCTGGTGGAGACACGGTAGGGAATAGACCAAAATCTTCTGGTTCCGTATTACAACAAACTTCCGCTAGATGGTTTATACCAGTTCAAACCAGGTAAGGGGGGTCCAGTCTAAAAAAACTTTGTAGAAAAAACTTTTTTTGAAAAATTTTTTTAAAACTATGAAAATTTTTTCATAGAAGGGATACGTCAGATGAATGTCCCCACCAAAAAAAAACCTTTTTTTAATCTAGCCAAAAGGCTTTTCTTTTTTTTTTTTGATGTTAATAGACTGGGAGATAAGATTGAGCTTAAATTAGGAGCCCCCGTGGAAAAATCTAACATTATGCTTAAAAATTTCTTTTTTGTTGGTTGAGAAAAATAATGGTATATGTCTTTTAACAATTTTAACTATTTCAGAAAACTGTCTGCTATATCTAGAACTGAATGTTATGTTCCTAGAATTAAGTGATTTATTTTTGTTTTTAATGCCTACATCTAAAAGTGTTGTCCTCTCTATTTTATCAATTTTCTTGACCGCTGCATTAAGTATTTCTTGTTTATAACCTTTTTTTAAAGTTGGCACATAATGTTTTGCAGTGATAATTAAATTGCTTGATGTCGGTGCAATTTATTTTGAGCTGGCACATTTCTCCCACTGGCAGATTACGCAATACGTGATTAGGATGGCAAAAAGTCGCTGCCAAAATAGAATTTTTGGCCGTAGATTTTTTGTATGGAACGACAGACACTGATTGCCCTGCTACTGTTGAAATCAATGTCACATCTAAAAAAATAAAATTTTGTTTTGTTTTTACTGGTTTTTAAAACGAAAATTATGGAGTTGGTTATTTAAAAAATTTTACAAATTGGTAACAAATTTCCTTGGCCCCGTCCCGGGCAAACAGAAGTCTCTTTTTTTTTACGTACCAGAAAATTTTGGGGTTTGAAAAGACATTGGACTTGCTCAGTAAGTAGATTTCTTCAAAGGCTGCATAATGCATAATATTAGATTTGTCTCACGTAGGGCCCCTAATTTAAGCTCAATCTTATTCCCCGTCTTTAACTAAAAAAAAAGGCCCAAAGCCTTTGGTAGATGTAAAAGGATTTTTTTGGTTGCAGACATTCTATCTGTATAGTATGCCATTATGTGGAAAAAAACGCAACAGTTTTTTTCATTCAGCAATGAAAAAAAGTTCACTATTTCTACACATATAAATTGCAATAGAAAATTCAATGTGTATCTGATAAGTTGCAAATTATGCAAAGTACAGTATGTGGGGGTTTTACATCGGACCCCCAAAAGTGGAATATCAGAATCTGTCAGATTCCTTTAAGCCTGTTTTATTTTAAAGCATCTGCCGTATCCAAACTTTTTTTGATATACATAAAGGTGATTTATCTGGTTTTTCAGTTGTAGGCATTGAAAAAGTGACACGATCAATAAGGGGAGGGGATTTGCATAAAAAATTGTTCTCAAGAGAGGCTTGGTGGATCTTCCATCTCTCTACAAGGATTCCACTTGGTCTAAACACCAAACAAGATATTACTTACCAATATTGAATTTGATTAGATATAAATATTATCCATCCATTACCAGTGGAATATTCCGTTTGAACACATTTTTTACAAAAAACAGGGAATGTATTTGGAATCACATTTTTTTCAGCGGTATATTTGCATATATTATAAATAATCTACAACTTTATATTATTCAGGTTAATTTAGACCAAATAAGCTAATTACATTTATGGTGTTATTATAGTTCTGATAGATTCCCATCTTTATGTACAATATTCCTTAAGTGGTGTATATTTTTCGAAAACATCATTGTACTTTTGTTTAACCCATTGTTGCTTTTTTCTAGTATGCTATTTTTTAGTCTGTTTTTATTATGTACAACACTCACTTGTTTACATGCATTGTGCGGAAGTTCAGTTCTAGTTTTATTGAGCAATCAGGACGCCACAGGTGCTCTCGATTGCTTCATCACCTTACCCCATTTAAACAGAGCTGATCTTGCTGCATAGTGCATTACCCTAAAAGCCATTAGGAAGAGAGTTTCTCTCGAAACGCGTCGGCGAGGGTATGGGTACTGAATTTACACCACCTTTGTGCGTACCCCCTTCTATGAAGAATTTTCATATGTTTTAAATAATTTCAAATAAAGTTTTTTCTACAAAGTCTTTTATGACTGGACTCCCCCCTTACCTGGTTTGGAAGCTGGTATACGCTATCTAGCGGAAGTTTGTTGTAATATTGGGTCATTACCTCATCAATCTTCAATTTATCCCAGTATTTACATAGTATTCTATGCATTATCCGATGCCGAGAGTGAAAAGGAGTGATAAATCTCCACACGCCGATATAGGCGCTCTCCCTAAGGAGAGATCTTCCCTTTCTGAGCTACTCATTGCCTCCCACTCAGCCAGCCAGCATCACTCTGCTCTGCACTGACGAGGGGCAAACACCCCGAAACGGCTGTATACAGATGGTTGATGCTGGCTTGGCTAAATATCCCTTTTGCTTTCCAAAGACCCAGTGGGTCAAAAGCAAATTGAGGATTTGTTACATCCAATAGAGGGTGCTTGAGCTTCTCAGCTCCTTTCCCATAATGCCTTGTGATATGCAGTTGCTTCCTGGAGTGCAAAAGGCAATTTCGAAATTCCACACGCCTATATAGGCGCTCTGCCTAAGGAGAGATCTTCCCTTTCTGGCCCTGATGTATGCATCATTGATCACTCTGTTCGAATACCGTCTCTCTCTCTGAACCTGTCTTTCAATTCCACTGCCCTAAACTCAAAAAAATTATCCAAGGAGCAAATTCTTCTTATCCTCAAAAATTGTCCAACAGGGATGCTACCAATCAGGCGTCTGGGATGGGCAGAAGAAGCATACAGAAGTGTGTTGGTTGCTGTGGGTTTTCTGTAAAGATCCGAACGTACATAGCCATCAGCATCAACACTAAAAAGAATGTCCAAAAAAATCCATATTTTCCCTGCCTGCTTTATATGTAAGTTTTAGATTGAAGGGATTCTGATTCAATGTATCCAAAACAATCTGCAGATCATCCAAAGTTCCTTGCCAAATAAACAGTATATCATCTATATACCTTCCTCAGTATTAAACTCTTTCAATAAGGAGGACTGGCTCAGTACAGAAAATCAGGCGTTCCCAAAAACCCAAGAAGACATTAGCATATAAGGGTGCAAAGGCCGCTCCCATAGCTGTCCCTTGTAATTGAAGATAGTATGTTTCACAGAACAGGAAAAAATTATGGGTGAGGACAAATATAAGTAAAACAATGATGAAATCACAAAGATCATTATCCAAATCAGACATATATAGAAATGGACTCACCGCTAAAAGGCCATCATTGTGTCTTATTGATGTATATAAGGACTCCACATCACATGTCACAATAATCATGTCTGGTTCCAAGTGCATATGATCCATTTTGCGAAGTATATCATTAGTGTCCTTTAAATAAGATGGTAAAGTTTCCACAGTTGGTTGTAGAAAGAAATCAATAAATCTGCATGCCTTTTCACATAGACTCACTTTTACCAGACACAATCGGACGGCCTGGTGGACAAACAGCATTTTTGTGAATTTTGGGCAACAAGTACAAGCAAGCAACTATTGGATATTCGTACATTAAATACTTACCTTGTTTTTCAGTTAACACATTGTTAGAAACAGCCGTCTCCAAAATACTCATTAGTTCTTGGAATTTCTGGGATGGATTGAAAGTCAGGCGTTTATAACATGCAGGATCAAGAAGTTGTCTGAGGGCCTCCTATTACAACATTACCACCCTTATCTGAGGGTTTAAACTAAACATCTTTCATTTGTCGTAATTCACGTATCGCTTTTCTCTGAGAAAAATTACAATTCCCTCTCTGTTTGACTGTCTCCATGATCTTAAATTCTTGAGACACCAATTTCACAAATAATTCGATGTTTGGATACATGGTTAAGGGAGGAAATTTCTTCGATCTGGGAATGAAGAATTCAGGGAACGTACCTCTAGAGATATCAAAGCCTTCATCTGCTAATGATTCCAAAATAGATATAGCATCTTGCTCCTGTCTTGTAGGGAAAGGACAAGCAGCATCCTTTACATGAAAAATCTTCTTAAATGTCAATTTGCAAGCAAAAAGATTCAAATCCTTTATGGCAGTAAATGAATCAAAATCACAGGATGAAGAAAAAGTCAGACCCAAACTCAACAACCTGTGCAGAGGTTAAATTATGCTCAGAAAGATGAATTACCTTTAAGGTATGACCATGTCTTCTTGTTCCACTGTCGTTATCATTATCAGGATGACGTTTGTTTATGGATCTTTTAGAAACATCCAATTTTCTTTTTGGATGCCTCCTAACTTCTTCATACATTTGTGAGGAACTCGATTCCGCCTCAGTAGATGTATGTGAAGATATAGATGTCGATCTTTGACGAATACTACGTTTCTCTATACGCCATTTATAGACCTGATTCAATTGAAAATCAAGAGATCCCGCTGAAACTTCTTAATTTTGGTAGCCTTGATTTGTGTCTCCCATTCTTTTGAATGCTCCTCCATCTCGTTTTTGAATGTAGTCATAACAACAGACGATATTATACGAGATAACTGAGAATCCGTTGACTCTATCTGTTTAGTTAAATCCTCAATTGTTTCTGTATTCAATTCAATGTTTATCTTCATAAACATTTTAGAACACGTATTGCAAGCTTCTTCCCATTTCAAACTAAACTGTTCATGCTCCTTACCATATGAAGGGAAAACTTGAACCCTCAACCCACGTGGGATAAGGTTTTTTACCAAGTATTTCTCCAAGGAACTCCTATTCCACCATATTTTCATCCGTTTGTGTACAAGATTTAGCAGTTTATGTACAAGATAGCCGTTTATGTAGGCAAAGTTGGTAGATACTACCTCTGTCAGCGGCTCGCAGACCCAACCAGCCTATAAGGAATCTGCTTCCAGGTGGATTTTTCGTTTTATAGTGAGAAGTAACTGTTGGAGTAATACTTATTACTGTGTGCAACAACCACTTCTGTATGTATTGCATGTGTAAGCCTTCGTCTAGAGAGATTGTCATTGTTGATAAAATTTGGCTGTTTAAAAAAAAAACTGTGAGAGGAAGAGACAGTTTAGAGCTTACTGCAGATGGACTGATATGTGCAGACATGTTCTCCTGTGTGCTGAGAAGTTATGCTTGTTCTGTTCATGAATAAAGTTCCTTTTGCTGTTCAACTACTGGAGAATGATCTGGATAATCTGCTGCTAACAGGTTATGGGCCCAGTATCCAAGTATCCCGGTATCCCAGTACAACAGTAAAGTGTGAACAGTGAGAATATAGATAAGATGGCTGCTAGCACCAACCCTGTGAAATTCTCAGTGCCAAGCCTGACAAACCAGAACTACCAATCCTGGAAATTCAATGTGAAGATGCTTCTAATAAGAGATGGTACGTGGAAATATACACAGGAGCCCAAGCCTGATCCTCCATTAGAGGAATGGATAGAGAAGGATCAGAAAACACAGAGCACTATCTCCCTCACTATAGCTGATGACCAGATTGTACACATATGCAAATGTAACACTGCAAAGGACCTGTGGGAAGAGCTACAGAAAGTGCATGAAAGAACAAATCTCAGCAATAAGCCTTATCTAATGAGGAAACTGTATCAGTCCAAGTTAAGTAAGGGCCAGAATATGCAGGACTACATCAGAGACACCCTAGAAATAGTGGAGCGTCTGCGCGGAATAGGAGAAGACATAAAAGACTTCCATGTTGCTGCACTGTTACTCAGTGGTCTCCCAGAAAGCTATGACACACTGGTCACCGCACTAGATGCACGGCCAGATGATGAGCTCACATTAGAGTATGTTAAAGGCAAGTTTGTGGATGAATACAAGAGAGAAATAGAGAGTACAAGCAGCAGTGATGTGTCCACCGCAGAATCCGCATTAAAGACTCAGGATTATACAACACATAAGAGTCATGTAAAGGAAACACGTGAATGCTTTGTATGCAAGAAACATGGTCACTTAAAGGCAAATTGCAGAGTCTGGAAAGCAAAAATGAATCCGCTTAAAGCGAACAATCAGAAAGCCAAAAGTGCTTTTAAAGAAGAAAAGGACACTGTGTGTGCTGAATCAGCATTTAATACAAGTACAGGCAGATCAGCAAGACATGTATGGTGCATAGACTCCGGTGCCACAAGCCACATGACAAATAACAGAAGTTTCTTTTCTAATCTGGACTAGTGTTGAGCGATTTTTATCGACAAAGTTGAAATCGGCAAGGTTTTTATGGTGATCGAAATTTCCAGATCATGCGATAATTAAGGTTAAAATCTGTGCATCATCTATTAAGATCGCGCCTTTTTCGGCGCTTCCTGTAATTTTGGCGGCCAGCAAATCAGATTACAGAATAGAGCAGGGTGAGATGTGTGTGCGACGTCATGACTGGGATGTGTATGGTTGCGATTGGCTGGAAAAATCACATGACTTCGTTTTACATAGAACAGTGTTTCCTGTTTCAGCCTCAGTGTCTCTCAGCGTCTCATAGGGATAGGACCCTCGCTCTGCCTGAGGCCATACAGCCTCAGCGAAATTATCTATTCTGCACAGAGAAACCTCACTATTTACTGTGATCCTTCCCATGTTAGTTAGATTAGAAGATTTGAAATTTTTATGATTAGACTAGAGATTTTAAGCAGCATCTACCGCTGTAAATTCACGGTGGATGGGAGCGGGGGGTGTACCCCCCGTGGGCGAACACAGACAAGCTTCTAACTATAAAGAACACTGGATAAAAGTTCACCAATACTTAGTGTAGACATTTGTAGTGGAATATCTATTTATTATTAACAGTTTGCTATTGAAATATATTCTGGATATTGGGCACCTGACTTATATGGATACAGATCCATTTCTAGTAACTCAGGTCTCTTTGTTAGCTGAAAAACTCCACTTTTATTACGGTATAAGTGTTAAGCTGTTGCGTATGCTATTGAGATCGATCGATAGTCAATATCGGCCGCTATCGATAAAGGTTTTTCGTTAGTGAGCATCGATTATGGCGCGATGACCATGAAAGTCTATGGGATAGCAACTAACACCACATTATACACCCAAAACAAGCTGGAGAAGGCTGAAATTAACATCCACAACAGTCAAATGGATACGAGCTACATCTTAGCAACACACTTAGGTTATAAAAGTCCAGAAAAAAAGTCATCAGACCATTACTATCCCTGTTCTTGTACCACAGCTGACCCGTAAACTGCATCAACCACAAATTAAAAAGTGCCAGAAGGCAGTATGATTTGAACCATCTGTTACATGAACAGGTACATTGAATCACCCCTGTCCCTGGAACGCAGCATGAGCCCCAAACCTGCAGACCCCCCATTAAAAAGTGCCGGAAAAAGGGAGTCTTTCAACCACCATTTTAGTTTCACTGACTTGAACGACCTGTCCTGGGACACAGCAGAGAGCCCCAAACCTGCATGACCCCCACATTTAAAAAGTGCTGGCAAAAGGAGTCTTTCAAAAACCATTTTAGTTTCACTGGACATAGACTATACCTGTCCTGGCACAGCATACCCCAAACCCTGCTGACCCCCACAATTTAAAAAGTGAGCCGGAAAAAGGAGTCTTTCAACCACCATTTTAGTTTTTCACTGGACATTGACTATACCTGTCCTGGGCACAGCAAGAGCCCCAAACCGCATGCCCCCCACATTTCAAAAGTGCCGGAAAAAGGAGCCTTTTCAACCACCATTTAGTTGAACTGGACATTGACTATACACCTGTCCAGGGCCACAGCATGAGCCCCCAAACCTGCATGACCCCCACAATATAAAAAGTGCAGGAAAAAGGAGTCTTTCACCACCATTTTAGTTTCACAGGACATTGACTAAACCTTTCCTGGCCACAGCATGCAGCCCCCAAACCTGCATGACCCCCACATTTAAAAAGTGCCGGAAAAGAGTACTTTCAACCACCGATATTAGTTTCACTGGACATTGACTTCCCTGTCCTGGGCCACAGCAATGATCCCCAAACCTGCATGACCCCCACATTTAAAAAGTGCCGGAAAAAGGAGTCTTTCAACACCATTTTAGTTTTCACTGGAGACATTGACTAAACCTGTCCAGGGCACAGTCATGAGCCCCAAACACTTTCGATGACCCCCACAGTTTAAAAGTGCCGAAAAGGAGTCCTTTCAACACCTTTTTAGTTGAACGGACATTGACTAATACCTGTCCCTGGGCCACAGCCGACCCAGGCCCGGAGTTCAGTGGTGCGGTGAAAGCCAGGCTGGCGTCCGTCATCTATTAACACGCAGGTTAAATATGCCCTGATTAACGCAGCAACGAAAACCTGACAGAGCCTGAAGCAGAGTGCGGAAGCGGAATTGTGAAATCCAGCCATCCTCTGTACACAGTCAATACGCTGGGTAGCGCTTGCCCCTCCGTATGAGTGTGGACCATGAGCTCAACTTGAAATACTGGTGTTAACGCTCCTGTTACACCCAGGTTCCCTTTAACTTGGCATTCTTTTTCTCAATTTTACTCAACGAGCTGAGGAAATGTCCTCCGTACTATTGTATCTCTAGTCCATGCTCCATACTCCATGTCCTCTGAATAACCTACATCTGGTCCAAGTTTTCCTGTACCTCCCTGGTACAATTCAGCTAGTAAATTTTTTTTAACAGTTATTTTGTAATCATGCAAGTTTTTAGTACTTTAATCTAGAAAAAAATTTTTAAATAGATGAAACCCACCAGACTTGTTTCTCTTTTTTTTCATTGTATTAAATGGGTTGTCCTTCAATACACTGATTTGAATGCTATGTTAAAGATCTTGCAAAAACAATCATTTTGCAATATTGAACATTAACATGTCCTACCTATTCCTGTTTCTGACAACACCGATCACCCTTGAGCCACTCTTGACATTAGTGAAGAACAAATGTCTGTAAGAAACATCAATTTTTAGAATAGGACCTGTAGTATAGCTGCATGTCACAGCACAAAGCCCCCAGAAATTCAAGCATGACCCTTGAAGCCACTTTTGGTCAATTGTGAAGAACAAATGTCTGTTAGAAACAACATTTTTAGAATAAGACCTGTTAGTATAGCTGCATGTCATAAAAAGGAGACAGCGCAAAATGCCAACAAAAATTCAAAGCAAGAACCCTTGAGGCCACTTTGGTCAATTGTGAAGAACAAATGTCTGTTAGAAACAACATTTTTTAAAAATAGACCTGTAGTATTGCTGCATTTCACAATCAGCATGATCCAAAAAATTATAAAAATGAACTTACCAGCCACTGTTAAAAATTGTGAGGGAGAAATGCCACTTAAAGCCACATTTCTGATACAAAGGACCAAGATTAATTGTTGTATCTCACAGCTACATGACCCCCAAAAAATTATCAATTTGACTTCTCAGCCACTATTAAAATTGTGAGGAGAAAATGCCACTTAGAAGCCACATTTTGATCCAAAGGAAACCATAATTTATACTGTAATCTCACCGCAACATGAACCCCAAAAAATTATAAATATGAGCTTCCAAGCCACTATTAAAAATAGTGAGGGAGAAAATGCCCACCTTAGAAGTCACATTTCTGTTCCAAAGACCATGATATATGCTGTATCTCACTAGCCCCATGACCTCAAAACCATTTGACAATGCGAAAACTTTCTTAAGATAAAGTGAGTAATGGAATACGTGTTGTCATGAACCTTGCTGTCTTTTACAGACTTCCTCACAGCAAAACCAGCAAAATGAAACGTTTGGGAAAAGAGAAAAAAAATTGCAGTAAGATGATCATTATAAAAAAAAGTTTTTCAGAGACCATTTCTTATTGAAAAGGAATGTGAAGTAAGACTGGCAACAATCGTGACCTCGGCAATTGGGGCCACAACATCATCAGAGATCCATGCCATGAATCATCTTATGAAAGTCAAACGATCCAACATTATCTGTGGAAAGCCGGATGCGTTTGTCTTAATGACTCCCCCAGCAGTGCTGCAGGTCCACCTCAGATAAATGACGCTGGCTGCTGGGCAGGCAACACCTCTATGGCGTGACGAGCCAGCTCGGGCATTACGTCCATTTGGATACCCAGAATCTATTGGGTCCGGAACACATCAAAACATCGGTGTTGAAGACACAGATACTCGTGCAACCATTATCTTAAGCTGATCTCTAAGTGTTGGATGGAGTGCCCTGCATTGCATGCGTTGTGAGGTGTAAACAAAGAATTGCCAGAGGTCACCCCTTAGGCATCTGCCACCCATGCCTGCTGCTGCCGCTACGCCTACTATGGCACTTCTACTGCTGTCACCGCTGATGTTGTTCCCACCCGTGACATTTGGGGACCGTGAACAAACCACAGATGTCTCCAGTTGAATCAATCAGCAAGGTCCCATTTCCTGCAATTTTAACTCTCTATTTGGGTGTGGAAGGAAAGTGCAGATTTTTGTTTTTACCGGGATCCAGGAATTGGGCCACCCAGTAACTGTGTTTCATTTTGATGGCCTTAACGCGAGATCAAGTTGGAGGAAAATGGAGCATCCAAAGCACTCATGTGAGAGATTGAGCCTTGATTTCCCAAGCCTCTGGGTCGAGGGCACTAGCAAACTGATCTCCTCTTCTTCCTCCTCCGCCTCAAATTCGCGCCAACCTCTTTCCAAGGCAGGGACGTCGGTAACATTGGTGTCTAGGAATACCTCCTCCTCCTCCTCCTCCGCTGCCTCCGGCACAGCTTCAACACAGCCCTGACTTGCCTGAGATGATGCACCCTGAGAGCTGATGCGCCACCTTGCACTAGCTCTGGACCCCGAACCACTGCCTAATGAAGACCGATGAAATTGTGAAACTGTCGGGCCTTGTGGATTTGACGGAGAGAAAGGCTCCGTGTCCGCATCTGTGTCCGTCTCCTCCTCCGTCGCTGGCGGGACCTTTTGTTTCAGAGTGTCCAACGATCGTTCCAGAACTAAGATCACCACAATGCTCATGCTGACAAGGGCATTGTCCGCACTGACCATTTTGGTGGCTTCTTCAAAACTGGCAAGGATGGTGCAGAGCTCTTTCACCTGCCTCCACTCTCGGTGGTTCAACACCCCGAGGTCCGTACCGCTGCTTGTCAGGCCATGTGTCACTTCGTACTGCGTAATGGCATTGCGCTGCTGCCACAATCGCTGGAGCATGTGGAGGGTGGAATTCCAGCGTGTTGCCACGTCAACAATGAGACGGTTGACGGGGAGGCCGAGCTGACGCTGCAACGCAGCCAGGCGGGACGAAGCAGGTGCGAACGGCGGAAGTGCGAACTCAGACCTCGAGCCTTCTTCAGCAGGCAGTCCAGACCCGGGTAGCTCTTTAGAAATTTCTGGACGACAAGGTTCATGACATGTGCCAGGCAAGGGATGTGCTCCAGCCTACCGATCTTAAGGGCGGCCAGCAGATTTCGCCCGTTATCGCACACCACCTTGCCTGGCACAAGGTTCTTGTCACCCAGCCAGCGCTCGGTCTCGTTGCTTAGAGCCGTCCACAGCTCCTGACCTGTGTGTGGACGGTCTCCAAGGCAGATTAATTTCAACACGGCCTGGTGTCTCTGGGCACGTGATGCCACCAGAGGACCTTGGGGGAAAGAGCCCTGCACCATCCCTGCGGTTTTGAAGAGCGTGCGCCGAGCCTGAGAGCCACCGTCACCCCCAGAGACATCCACCCAGCTCACCCAGTGAGCTGTCACAGAGATATAGCGGCCTTGGCCGTGCTTACTAGTCCATGTGTCGGTGGTGAGATGGACTTTTCCGGACACAGATGCAGACAACGCGCTTGAAATTTTAGATGACACGTGGCTGGCCAGGGCAGGGACGGCTTTTCTGGCAAAGAAATGCCTGCTCGGCATCTGGTATTGGGGGCAGGCGAGGGCCATGACGTGGCGGAACCCATCTGTGTCCACCAGACGGAAAGGCAACATTTCCAAGGCCAAAAGCCTGGCAATGCCGACATTCAGGCTTTTGGCTTTGGGATGGTTTGGGTTAAAGTTTTCTTCTGCTCCCAAACCTGGAAGACAGAAGGCTGGCTGCTAGACTGGCCGCTGTACGGCGTGCAGGTCGTCAAACTGGCGGAAGGAGAAGGGGTAGGATGGGTCTCTGGTGGTGCTGGTGGTACTCGGGCGACGGTGGAGGCTGAAGCGGAGGCTGATCCCTGATCATGACTCTGAGAGACATGGGCAGCTGAGGAACGCTTGGTGGTGGCGGAGGAGGAGGAGGCGGAGACAGAGGGTGTGACAGTGGTTGGAGGCCCGGCGTCGGTCTGGCCTTTTTTGGCCAAGTGTTCCCTCCATTTCAACTCATGCATTCGCTGCATGTGACTAGACATGTTGGTGGTGGTTAACCACTTAAGGTTCTTGCCTCTACTTATGCGTTTACGGCAAAGGCGGCATATGACATCGCTGGGTGAATCAGAGGCTTGCTCAAAGAAGGCCCAGGCTTGAGAGGTCCTGGACCTTTTTGACGGCGATAAGCGAGGAGCGGGGTTTGCGCTGACCGTGGCTGGCGGAATCATATCAGCGGACTTCTGCGACCGCCCTCTCCCTTTTTGTGGCGGGACCCGTATTGACACTACCCCATCGTCTTCCTCCTCGTCCACTGATGAAGCGCTCGCAAGCAAATTCTGCGGAAAAGACCAGGATGGATCCGCAATGTCGTCATCATCATCATCATCAACACAGGTGACTTGGTCGTCCTGACTTTCTGCATCCAGAAGCTGCGGCCGACCGCCCGGGATTTTTGCCGATTGACCGGCTTCCTTCACCTCCTCTGATGGCATCAGTAACTTGGCGTCAGAGCAGACTAAATCATCCTCTTGATCTTTTAACATGCCTTCTGACCCCAACCGCATTTTGTCATCAAAGAGGTCTTCAGACAATGGATTATCCACAGTGGTGGGTACACGAGTTGACATTTGGGCTGCTTCATGTTGGACGGATGCTGATGATGCTGATGACGACATTTGTGGCCGTGACTGCGAGGACAAGGAGGTAAGACTGCTAGATGCAGGTTGCATTAACCACTGAAGGACAGATTGGCGACGATGTTCGTTACTTAGATTCACAGGGCCCTGACCCAGCGATGACAGGCCTGACGGGCCTGCAACTGACGATCCGCTGGCATGCGTGTTGTCGCCAGCACTGGAAGGAGCACCTTCTCTCGTACCTCTACCTCCATGTGCTACCCCCCTCTTTGCTCGCTTACCACCTGCATTTCGCTCCATGTTCAGAAATATAAAAATTTGAGAAGGTATGGAATAGTTTTGGAAAGTCTCTTATTAAAAGACGGCAAATCACAGCTATTCTCAAATCCCCTCAATCAAAACAAATTGCTGGATTTCACAGTTTTAAACTGCAAGTGTCTATCAACAAATCTTGCACGGGCAAATGTCCACAAAAACACGTATCTGTTATTTTGCTATAATAAACGGAAATTTTATTGCACCTTTCAATTCACCTGTGGGTGAATATAGAATGCTGTTTTAGAGATTTACGATAGATGCAGCGTCCATAACAATGCTGGGTGCGCAAAATTCAAAAAACACAATCTGATTATGTTTGGTATAAATAACAGTATTTTTTGCACCTTTCCAATCACCGTGGTGAATATAGAATGGCTGTTTTTTAAGTATTACCGTAGAAGCTGCTCAATGAACAATTCTGGTGCGCAAAAAGTCAAAAAACACGTATCTGTTATGTTTTGGTATAATAAACGTGTTTTTTTGCACCTTCAATTCACCTGTGGTGAATATAGAATGTCTTGTTTTTAAGATTAACTAGATGCTGCGTCATAGAACAATGGCAGGTGCGCAAAGTCAAAAACACGTAACTGTTATGTTTTGATATAAAAAACGGTATTTTTTTTGCAACCTTTCAATTTCACCTGTGGTGTTAAAAGAATTGCTTGTTTTAAGATTTACGTAGATGCTGCGGTCAATGAACAATGCCTGGTGTTCAAAAGTCAAAAAACACTAACTGTTTCTGTTTTTGATATATATAAACTGTATATTTTTGCACCCTTCAATTCCCCCAACCTGAGGTGAATATAAGAAATTGCCTGTTTTAAGCTTTACCGTAATGCTGCGTCAATGAACATTGCTGGTTGCGCAAAAAGTCAAAAAAACACGTAACTGGTTATGTTTTGTATAATAAACGGATTTTTTGCACCTTTCAATTCACCTTGGTGAATATAGAATTAACTGTTTATAAGTTTTACGTAGATGCAGCGTCAATGAACAATGCGGGTGCGCAAAAGCCAAAAAACACGTAACTGTTATGTTTTGGTATAATCAAACATATTTTTTGCACCTTATCAATCACCTGTGGAGAATATAGAATTGCCTGTTTTAAGATTTACCTTGGATGCTGCGACAATGAACAATGCTTGGTGCGCAAAGAGTAAAAAAACACTTAACTTGATGTTTTCGTATGATACACGGTATTTTTGGACAACAAACAACCTGTGCTGACTACAAGATGCTGTGTTTGTAATTTAACTGCAAGTGGACTATATTAACAGTCACAGGTGAAATGGTAAAATTGAAAATGAACACCTATCAGAAATGTATCTGATAATAAAAGTGGAGTTTTTGCAGCTAACAAAGAGACCTGCAGTTACCTAAAATGATTGTGATATCCAATATAAGGGTTCAGGCTGCCCAATATCCAAAATAATAACAAAAGCACACTGTTAATATATAGATATTCCACTAAAATTTCTACACAAATCTTGGTTGAACTTAACCAGTGTTTCTTTATATAAAGAAGCTTGTCCAGTTTGTTCGCGGTACACCCGGGGACCCCCCTCCCTCCCGCTCCCACCGCCGGAATTTTAAAGCGGTAATCGCTGCTTTAAAATTCTCTACAAACTACATAAAATCATTCAAATCCTCTAATCTAACTAAATTGGAAGGATCACAGCTAATATAGAGTATCTCTGTGGCAGAAATAGACTAATTTCGCTGAGCTGTTTGGCCACAGGCAGAGCGCAGGTCCTATCCCGTTAGACGCTTAGAGACACTGAGGGCTGAAACCGGAAAAAGGCTGTTTCTAAGTAAACCGAGACATGTGATTTTTCGCACCAATCGCAAGCCAAACACATTCCATCATGATGATCACACACACATCTCACCCTGCCATTCTGTAATCTGAATTGCAGGCCGCCAAAATTACAGGAAGCGCCGAAATAAAGGCGCGATCTTAATAGATGATGCTCAGATTTTAACCTTAATTATCGCAAGATCTGGAATTTCGATCACCAAAAAACCCTTGCCGATTTCAACTTTTCGATAAAAACACCGCTCAACACTACTCAGCACAATAACTGTTGCTGGCCTTACACTAAATTTTTTTATATATCACCGAGGCCATTCCACCTCGGTGTAAATACCTCCCGTCCCTATGACGTAACCTCGACCCCTTCTACATTAGTTATAGAGAGAGAGATAGAGAGAGATAAGATAATAGATATATACACATTTATGTATGTAGTCTGTGTGTATTTGTATGTGCTGATTTGCAGCACTGCTCACCAAAGGCAGTAACAGACACCAGTTAGTTCAGACACCTAAATGAAAAAGATCTCCATAACGTAGCAAGTGGGCTTTTACACTGTGATCAAAAGGTAACTCAAAGAACTCAGGGCGACATATATGAACGGGGCTGCCCTGTTCGCGATATTTTTAAACAGGCGCACTTCAATATCAGGCGCATAATAGAGCTCCCGCGGCACTTTGTAATGTGTCTGAGATTGGGGGTCATGCTGGAGGTGTGTAACATTACAACTGTACGAAGCTGCACATTTATAGCTTTAGTATGGCAAATCCAGGCGCATTACTGCTGGAACAGTTAGACCACTTTAAAAGTGTTTTACCTGAGCCAGAAGTGTCGCTTTGTAGATAGAAAGCACTAAATATATGACCCGCAGTAGAACAGGTTCATAGATTCAGGCACATTCTACGCTACAAATGAGTGCAAAAAAAAATGGCGCCGGGGTGCCAAAAATCATACATGTCACCTTCATGTTCATTTTTGTACATTTTAGTTTATCAGCAGTAGATTAATATATAGCATGTGAATGTGGGGTTTATGCCTTTTTTTTGGCAATTTGTATATGCTTATAAATGTCTTTTCCCTCACCATTTTTGTTTTGCCTTGGTATTATTACTCCACCCATTTGGCTTAGGTGTATTTAATTAACAACAGACTGCAAAAAGATTACTACTTATTTTCTCTCAGTCTTGCTGAGACCAGATGGAAAGGTACGTGTTTGTGCTCCTTTCTTTTTGGTTGTGAAGGTGTGTGGTGTCCATTGTTGCTGTGATGCTTTGCCTGAAAAGTGGTGTTGTTTGGTCACTGTGATGTTCCCCTTTTCTGGTGTTGCCGTAACTCAGGTAGCATTTGACATTCATTGCTACACTTTCTAGTATAGGGACTCACTGAAATGAGGTAGTGGCAAGTGAGCATATTCACCTAGCAACTTTAGACCAAAATATAGCATGAAAATGTACAGTTGTGCTCAAAAGTTTACATGCTCCTGCAGAATGTTTGCTTTCTTGGCCTTTTTGTTCAGAGAATAGTATGATTACACACAAAAAACTTTTTTTCCACTCACGGTTAGAGGTTGGGTGAAGCCATTTATTGTCAATATTGTGTTTCTGTGTTTTTTTTTTTTTTTAAATCATAATGTCAACCAAAAACATCCAAATGACCCTTATTAAAAGTTCACATACCCCAGTTCTTAATAATGTGTAGAGCCCCCTCTAACATCAATGACAGCTTGAAGATCTTTTATGTGGTATTGTGGATGAGCTCATTATTTTTCTCAGATGGAAAAGCGGTCCCATTCTTCTTGGCAAAAACCTTCCAGTTCCTGTAAGATTCCTGGACTGTCTTTGCATGAACTGCGCGCTTTGAAGGATCTCCTCCAGAGTGGACTCAATGATATTGAGGTCTGGAGACTGAGATGGCCACTCCAGAACCTTCACTTTGTTCTGCTGTAGCCAATGACAGGTTTTCTTGGCTTTGTGTTTTGGATCGTTGTCATGTTGGAACGTCCAAGTACGTACCATGCGCAGCTTCAGGGCTATTGAGTGCAAATTTGCCTCCAGTGTTTGCTGATAACATGCTGCAGTCATCTTTCCTTCAACTTTTGACCAGTTCCTGTGCCCTTTTGAAAGCTCACACATACCCCAAAACATTATGACCACCTCCGTGCTTTACATATGGAGATGGTGTACCTTTCGTCAAAGGCCTTGTTGAACACCTCTCCAAATTTAACGTTTATGGTTGTACCAAAAAGTTCGATTTTGGTCTCGATCAGCTCCAAATGAAGACCCTTGTTCCCTAAGTTTTGTAGATTGTCTCTGGTGCTGTGTTGGCATATTGTACGGCAAGATACTTTTGTGACAATTGCGCAGTAATGGCTTTCTTCTGGCTACTCAACCATGCAGTCCTTTTTTCTTCAAGTGTCTCCTTATTATTCATCTTCAAACAGCCACCCCGCTAGTTTTCAGAGAGTCCTATATTTCAGCTGATGTTATTTGTGGGTTTTTCTTTGCATCCTGAACTATTTTTTCTGGTCTGTTTGGTTGAAATTTATTGTGGGTCTAACCTGACCGTTTGGCATTTTTACAGAAGCCCCTTATTTTTGTTAATCACAGATTGTAACACTTCCAGACTGCCATTATCAATTCCTGGACATCTTTTTGGTATCCCTTTCCTGTTTTATTACAGTTCAACGGCTTTTCCCTAGATTCCCGTTGACAATTATTTTGCTTTCCCCCCACCCCCCCCCCCCCCCCCCCCCCCCCCCCCCCCCCCCCCCCCCCCCCCCCCCCCCCCACCCCCCCCGCCCCCCCCCCCCCCCCCCCCCCCCCCCCCCCCCCCCCCCCCCCCCCCCCCCCCCCCCCCCCCCCCCCGCCCCCCCCCCCCCCCCCCGACCCCCCCCCCCCCCCCCCCCCCCCCCCCCCCCCCCCCCCCCCCCCCCCCCCCCCCCCCCCCCCCCCCCCCCCCCCCCCCCCCCCCCCCCCCCCCCCCCCCCCCCCCCCCCCCCCCCCCCCCCCCCCCCCCCGCCCCCCCCCCCCCCCCCCCGGCCCCCCCCCCCCCCCACCCCCCTCCCCCCCCACCCCCCCCGCCCCTGCCCCATGACTCACAAATCCCATAAATCAGTGACTGAATTAAAGATGCAAGAGCTCAGGATCCCAGAAACTCACTCAGCTTTGTAGGGCATACGAACTGATTACAAGCAAACAGGCACAGGTGGAGTGTTACCCTTTGTTAGTAGACAATCAAACTCATTTGGTCAACATCTGTGCATGTTATCATGCCAAACTCACCTAGTGTATTAGAACATTTATCAGGAGCATTTGGGATGTATTTTTGGTTGACATAAACTAAAAAAATGCTCACAACAACGATGTAGATTTACAAAAAATGGCTCTTACCCAACCTCTACCAAGAGGTGGAAAAAAAGGTAACTGTGTAATCATTAAATATTCTCTGAAATCAGGCAAAGAATCAAAAATTCAGCAGGTGTAGAGTCCACTAATAGTATCACACTCTAATGGTCGATATCTTTTTTGGACAATTTGGAAATGAAACTACTGTATCCTGTACATGTAAGTCATAAACATCTACTAGATAACCAATATTAGAAGAGTTACACTGTACTATTAGGGTGCGTTCACATGCCAATGACAAAATACCGATTGGATTTTCCGACTGGTATTTTGTCTTTTTTGAGCACGCAGAAGGACGCCTTTTGTCCGCGGTTTGCAGATTCAAGCCATCCCCCATCACATTGACATGTTCATATGCCGACCAAAAACCAGGCGGAAGAATGAACATGAATGAAGATTTTCTATTTAAGTCAATGTAAAAAGTTGACAGTCAGTTTACAAATGGTTTTCAAATCTGAAAACCATCTGTAAATCCGAATGAAAACCAGTGCCATGGGGACATGCCCTGAAGCAGATTTCTCGGTTTACATATGCACACACTTTGGGCAACAATGTGTTTGCGGGCTTGTGTCTGTGTATGTGTGTTTGTAAGCATGTGTGTGTGTGTGTGTGAATATTTGTAGAGAGAGGGATGGAAATAGCTGCCAGACATCACCAGTGTTGGCTATATTAGGACTGATTTAATTTTCTAGAGATTTGTCAATGCTGTCCGGTCTTACTCTAACATAAGAATATGAAGTACAGTACTGTGCAAAACATTTAGGCAGGTGTGGAAAAAGTGCTGTAAATACAGTGGGCACGGAAAGTATTCAGACTCCTTTAAATTTTTCACTCTTTCTTTCATTGCAGCCATTTGGTAAGATCCATAAAGTTCATTTTTTGCCAAAATAATGTACACTCTGCACTCCTTAAAAGAAAAAAAAATATAGATATTTTTGCAAATTTATTAAACAAGAAAAACTGAAATATCACATGGTCATAAGTATTCAGACCCTGTGCGGTGACACTCATATTTAAATCACGTGCTGTCCATTTCCTTCTGATCCTCCTTGAGATGGTCCTACTCCTTCATTGGAGTCCAACTGTGTTTAATTAAACTGATTGGACTTGATTAGGAAAGGCACCTCACAGCTCACAGTGTATGTCAGAGCAGTTGAAAATTATGAGGTCCCAGGAACTGCCCAAGGAGCTCAGAGACAGAATTGTGGCAAGGCACAGATCTGGCCAAGGTTACAAAAGAATTTCTGCAGCACTCAAAGTTCCTAAGAACACAGTGCCCTCCATAATCCTTAAATGGAAGAAGTTTGGGATGACCACAACTCCTCCTCGACCTGACCGTCCCGCCAAACTAAGCAATCATGGAAGAAGAGCCTTGGTGAGAGAGGTAAAGAAGAACCTCAAGATCACTGTGGCTGAGCTCCAGAGATGTAGTAGGGAGATGGGAGAAAGTTCCACAAAGTCAACTATAACTGCAGCCCTCCACCAGTTGGGGCCTCATGGCAGAGTGTGCTGACGGAAGCCTCTCCTCAGTGCAAGACATCTGAAAGCCTGCATACAATTTGCAAAAAAAACACACGAAAGACTCCCAGACTATGAGAAGATTCTCTGGTCTGATGAGATGAAGACTGAACTTTTTGGTGTTAATTGTAAGTGGTACGTGTGGAGAAAACCAGGCACTGCTTATCACCTGCCCAATTCAATCCCAACAGTGAAGCATGGTGGTGACAGCATCATGCTACGGGTGTGGTTTTCAGCTGCAGGGACAGGACGACTGGTTGCAATTGAAGGAAAGATGAGTGTGGCCAAGTACAGAGATATCCTGGATGAAAACCTCTTCCAGACGCTCTGGACCTCAGACTGGGACGAACGTTGATCTTCCGACAAGACAATGACCCTAAGCACACAGCTAAAATAACAAAGCAGTGGCTTCAGAACAACTCTGTGCCCATTCTTGACTGGCCCAGCCAGAGCCCTGACCTAAACCCAATTGAACATCTCGGGAGAGACTTGAAAATGGCTGTCCACCAACCGTCCCCATCCAACCTGAGGAACTGGAAAGGATCTGCAATGAAGAATGGCAGAGGATACCCAAATCCAGGTGTGAAAAACTTGTTGCATCATTCCCAAGAAGACCAATAGCTGTGCTAGCTCAAAAGGGTACTTCTACTCAATATTGAACAAAGGGTCTGAATACTTATGACCATGTGATATTTCAGTTTTTCTTCTTTAATAAATTTGCAAAAATATCTACATTTCTGATTTTTTTTCTTTCAAAATGAGGGGGAGGGGTGCAGAGTGTACATTAATCAGCAAAAAATGAACTTTTTGGATCTTACTGGATGGCTGCAATGAAACAAAGAGTGAAAAATTTAAAAGGGGACTGAATACTTTCCGTACCCACTGTATGTTGCCAATCAGACAGAAACTCCAAATTTATTCTGCACCCAGACAACAAGCCCAAATGTACAGCCAATGTCACTAAAAACTACACTGTGTGCAGAATTATTAGGCAAAAGAGTATTTTGATCACATTATCCTTTTTATACATGTTGTCCTACTCCAAGCTGTATAGGTTTGAAAGCCAACTACCAATTAAGTAAATCAAATGATGTGCATCTCTGTAATGAGGAGGGGTGTGGTCTAATGACATCATCACCCTATATAAGGTGATTATTAGGCAACTTCCTTTCCTTTGGCAAAATGGGTCAGAAGAGAGATTTGACGGACTCTGAAAAGTCAAGAATTGGGAGATGTCTTGCAGAGGAATGCAGCAGTCTTGAAATTGCCAAACTTTTGAAGCGTGATCACCGAACAATCAAGCGTTTCATGGCAAATAGCCAACAGGGTCGCAAGAAGCCATTGCTGCTGTGATGCTGTGCTTTTGGGTTAGTGCCGCTCAGAGCCAGGGGGCTAGGTCAGGCTGCAGTGGTACTGTTGGGCCACTGGGTTGTGCCCCTCATCTGTGTGTTTTTTGCTGCGGTGGTGGCTGCCATGCAGTGTTACCCCCATTTAGCGTAGGGACCCACTTTATAGAGGTCGCCGCGACATGGCAAGTGGGCCTATATGTTTTGATCAAAAAGTATACTAAGAACCTCCTGTTCATTTTTTATAAAATTTTGCTGAGAAGCATTAGATAAACGTATAATGTGAGGATGTGCGGTTCATGCCTCTCCCTTCCAAGTTTGTATATACAATCTCCTTTTTAACTGTCCCACACCCTCCCCATTTTTGGG
>JAODAL010057012.1:0-22939 GCA_025379985.1 Phyllomedusa bahiana
ATTTAGTAAATCAGAGTTTTTCCCTGCAGAAGCTCCAGCCTGCTGACATACGCTCGTTCAGTCTGCAGAAGTTCATTGGCAATCTTGTGAAGTTTCTGCTCATTAGTCTCCTATAATATATAAAATGGAAAGCGGAGTTTTATGAAGTGATATAGACCTGGGATGTGACGAGCTGGTAATGAGATCCAAGGCTTCTATGTAGCAGCACGATACAAAGACATTGCAACATCTCCTACTAGCTTCCCAATTAGGAGGTCATCTGACATTTACTTGGCTCCCCTAATGATAATCTACAAACCACAGGAATCCTGATGCTGCTTGTTTATTACTCCGCTCCTACCCGGGAGAAGAATAATATAGTGATGTAGAGTCGGCTCTGATGCTACCGCCATGAATCACAGCTTCACTTAAAGGGCATCTCCATCCACCATAATAAAGGAACTCACTGCCTAATGTAATCCCCCCGAGTCATCCTCGGCCGCCAAGTCCTTAAATATTTTCTGAACTTTTTCCTTTTTGTGACACTTTCTTTCCTCTTTTTGTTTTCTAAAATTGACCAATCACATTGAGCTCCAGGTTTGGTTGTCACGCAGTCCTATGTCTTGTACCAACCTGATGTTGTGGTGACATGGGGTACTGGAATATTTTGCTCCATATTTATTGGGGGGTGTTGACTGTCATAAGTGTAGGAAAAAGTGACAACTCCTGTATGAGCTGTAATGGTGACAACAGGCGGCTGCACATGGGATATATAGAGGCCTGGAGCAGAACATGCCTCAAAGAGACCTCTTGAATAACTAAAAACGTTTATGAAACGGAGTTTTCTGTCCCCGGCCTGTCTAAAGCTGCTGAAAAAACGGCCGTTTTTTGCCGCGGTTTTTACCCGCGGTTTTTTGCTTGTCTTCAAGTCTGTTTTTTAATGTCTGCATAAATTAAGCCACTGGATGTAACTCCGCCCTCCAGAAGGGTAAATAAAGCACCTCTTTGCATTTATATGTGATCTTGTAGTCGTTTTACGGATTTTGGCACTAATAAAGTTATCTTGCGTTTGTTGCCCCAATTTTTTTTTTATGGATTTTGGCCCTAAAATCCATTTTTTTACGGATTTTGGTGCTAAGTTCTGCATTTTTATGGATTTTGGCGCTAATAAAGTCCTCGCGTTTGTCGCCAAAAATAATTTTTTTACGGATTTTGGCCCTCAAGTAAATTTTTTAACGGATTTTGGCGCTAAAATCCTTCTCAACATATTTTGGCGCTAATAAAGTTAAGATAAGTATTTTAGTGCCAAAATCCGTAAAAAAAACAAACAGATTCTTGCTCCAAAATCCGTAAAAAAAACTTATTTTTGGCGTCAGAAGCGAGATAACTTTATTAGCGCCAAAATATGTTAAGAAAAGGATTTTAGCACCAAAAATCCGCAAAAATCGTTAGCGACCCAAAGCTTGATCATTTTTAATAAAAAGGTACAGACAAGGACACATCAGACATTGTATGAAATTTGAAAAACAGATATAACCTTTATTAACACCCTATAGGTGTAACTTGGGTTCCTGGGAGGGTTTTCATTGGAAAAAATCGGGCAAAAAAACGCGCCAAAAGACGTCCAGCGCTTTACATAGACTCTGTAGTAAAATTTTCTGCCCGGCTCTTTGGGTTTTTTTTAGAGCATGTTGCAAAATACGACCAGTAAAAAACCCAAGCAGAAAAAGAAAGCTCAGTGTAGACAGCAGGAGGATTTTACAATAGAGTCTATGGGAGATATTACAGTCGTTTTTCCAGCGTTTTTAGAAAACGAAAAACGCTGAAAAAAACTGACGTTTTTCTGTGCAGTGTAGACAGAGCCTTACAGATTTGCATTGAGGTCCCAAAATCTTAATTTTATACCTCCCGGTTTTTTTTTTTTTTTTTTTTTTTTTTTTAAATTTGCCAAAAAAATTTTTGGGGGGGGAAAAAAAAAAAAGAATTTTTTTAAAAAATTTTTTTTTTTTTGGCTTTAAATTTTTTTTTTAAAAAAAAAAAAATTTTTTTTTAAAAAAAATTTTTTTTTTTTAAAAAAAATTTTTTTTTTGGTTTTGGCCCAAAAATTTTTTTGGGGGGGTTTTGTTTTTTTTTTTTTTTTTGGGTTTTTTGGGTTTTCCCAAAAAAAAAATTTTGGGTAAAAAGGTTTGGTAAAAATTTTTTTAAAAATTTTTAAAAAAAAAAAAACCCCCCCGGGGGGAAAAAAATTTTTTTTAAAAAGGGCCAAAAAAGGAAAAAAAAAAAAAATTTTTCCCAAAATCCGAAAAAAAAAAAAATTTTTTCTTTTAAAAAAAAAAAAAAATTTTTTAAAAAAAAAAATTTTTTTTAAAAAGAAAAATTTTTAAAAAACCCTTTTTTTGGGGAAAATTTTTGGGGGGGGATTTTAAAAAAAGGGGGGGGGAAAAAAAAAAAAAAACCCCAAAAAAGGAAATTTTCCCCTTTTTTTTTTTTTTAAATTTTTTTTTAAAAAATTTTTAAAAAAAAAAAAATTTTTAAAAAAAAGGGTTTTTAAAAAAAAAAAAGGAAAAAAAAAATTTTTTTTTTTTCCCAAAAAAAAAAAATTTTTTTTTTGGGGGTTTTGGGGTTTTTAAAAACCCAAAAAAAGGAAAAAACCTTAAAAAAAAATTTTTTTTAAAAAATAAAAAGCCCCAAAAAATTTTAAAAATTTAAAAAAAAAAAAAATTTTTTCCCGGGGAAAAAGGGGGGGGGGGGGGGGGAAAACCCCCCAAAAGGGGGGGCCCCCTTTTTTTTTGGGGGGGGGAAAAATTTGGGGCCCCCCGGGGGGGGAAAAAACCCCCCAAATTTAGAGGCCCCCTTTTTTGGGGGGGGAAAAAAAACCCCCCCAAGGCCCCCTTTTTTGGGGCCCCCGGGGGAAAAAAACCCCCCCCCCCCATTTTTGGGGGGGGGAAAAAAAAACCCCCCCAAAAACCCCAAAAACCCCCGGGGGGAAAAAAAAAAAAAGGGGTTCCCCCCCCCCCCCCCCCCGGGGGGGGGGCCCCCCCCCGGGGCCCCACCCCCGGGGGGGGGAAACCCCAAACCGGGGGGAAAAAAGGGGGGGGCCCCCCCCCGGGGGGGGGGAAATTGGGGGGGAAAACCCCCAAAACCCCCCTCCGGGGGCCCAAAAACCAAACCCCCCCCCCCCCAAAAAAAAAAAACCCCCAAAACCCCCCGGGGTTTGGGGGGAAAGGGCCAAAACCCCCCCCCCCCTTTGGGGGTTAAAAACCCCCCGGGCCCCCCCCCAAAACCCCGGGGGGGCCCCCCCCCGGGGCCCCCGCTTGGGGGAAAACCAAAAAACCCCCCCCCCGGGGGGTTTTCCCCCCCCCCCCCAAAAAACCCTTTTTGGGGGCCAAAAATTTCCCCCCCCCAAAAACCCCTTTGGGGGCCCCCCAAAAACCCCCCCAAAAAAAAACCAAAAACCCGGGGGGAAAAAGGGCCCCCAAAAAAAAAGGGGCCCACCCCGGGCCGGGGCCCCGGGGGGAAAAAAAACCCAAAAACCCTTGGGGCCCCCAAAAAACCCCCCCCCAAACCCCCCCGGGGTTCCCCCCCCGGGCCCCAAAAAAACCCACCCCGGGGGGGCCCCCCCCCCCCCCAATCCTTAAACCCCCCCCCCCGGGGGGGGGGGGGGGGGAAAAAAAAAAAACCCCCGGGGGGGAAAGGGGGGG
This sequence comes from Phyllomedusa bahiana, assembly GCA_025379985.1. Lineage (NCBI taxonomy): Eukaryota > Metazoa > Chordata > Amphibia > Anura > Hylidae > Phyllomedusa > Phyllomedusa bahiana. The sequence goes on from JAODAL010057012.1 coordinate 3,681, forward strand.
GCCCAAACCCCCGGGGGGCCCCCCCGGGGGAAAAACCCCCCAACCCCCGGGGGAAGGGTTGGGGGCCCCCCCCCCCCCCCCCCAGTTTTTTTCCCCCCCCCCCCCCGGGGGTTTTAAAAAAAACCCCAAAGGGGGCCCCCCCCCGGGGCCCCAAACCTCCCCGGGGGGGCCACACCCCCGGGGGGCCCCCCCCCCCCCCCCCCATAAAAAACCCCCCCCCCGGGGGGGGGGGCCCCCCCCCCCCCCCCCCCCCCCCCAAAATTTTTTTAAAAAAAAACCCCCCCGGGGCCCCCCCTGGTGGGGGAAAAAAAAAACCCCCCCCCCCCCCTTTTTTTAAAAAAAAAACCCCCCCGGTCTAACCCCAAAAACCAAAAAACCCCCCTTCCGGGGGGGCCCCCAAAAACCCCCCCCCCCCCTTGGGGGCCCCGGGGGCCCCCCTAAAACCCCCCCCGGGGGGGGGGGCCCCCCCGGGGGGAGTTTTAAAAGGGGGTGTGGGGGGGGGTTTTTTTGTTTGGGGGGGGGGGGGGGGGCTGGGGATTTTTGTGGGGGGGGGGGGGGGGGGGGGGGGTTAACGGGTTTAAATTTTTGGGGGGGGGGTTTTTGGGGGGGGAATTTTTGGGAAAAATTTTTGGGGGGGGGGGGGAAAAGGGGGGTGGGGGGGGGTTTTTTGGGGGGGTTGGGGGGGGGTTTTTTTTGGGGGGGGGGGGGGGGGGTTTTTTTGGGGGGGGGAAAAAAGGGGGGCTTTTTTTTTGGTTTGGGGGGGGGGGGGGGGGGGCCCGGGGTTTTAGGGGGTTTTTTTGGGGGGGGGGGGGGGGCCGGGTGGTTTTGGGGGGGGGGGGGTTTTTTGGGGGGTTTTTTGGGGGGGGGGGGGGGAAAAAAAAAGGGGGGGTTGGGGAAAAGGGAAACCCCCCGGGGGGGCCCCCAAGGGGGGGACCTTTTTTTGGGGGGGGGGGGGGGGGGGAGAAAAAGGGGGGGGGGGAAAAAAAAACAAAGGGGGGCGGGGGGGGGTGTTTTTTTTTTGGGGGGGGGGTTTTGGGGGGGGGGGGTTAAAAAATGTGGGGGGGGGTGAAAAAAAAAGGGGGGGGGGGGGTTTTTGGGGGGGGGGGGGGGGGGGGGCCCCCCCGGGGGGGGGGGGGGGGAAAAAGGGGGGGGGGGGGGGGGGGGGGGGAAAAATTTTTTGGGTTTTTTTTTTTTTTTTTTGGGGGGGGGGGGGGGGGGGGGGGGGGGGTTTTTTTTTTTTAAAAAATTTTGGGGGGGGGGGGAAGGGGGGGGGGGGGTTTTTCCCGGTTTTTTTTTTTGGGTTGGGGGGGTTTTTTTTTTGGGGGGGGGGGGTGGGGTTTTGGGGGGGAAAAAAAGGGGGGGGTTTTTTTTTTGGGGGGGGAAAAAAATTGGGGGGGGGGGGTTTTGGGGGGGTTTTTGGGGGGGGGGAAAAAAAAAATTTTTTTTTAAAAATTTGGGGGGGGGGGGGGGTTTTGGGGGGGGGGGGGGGGTTTTTGGGGGGATTTTGGGAAAAATTTTGGGGGGGGGTTTTTTTTTTTTAAAATTTTTCCAAAAAACCCCCCCCGGGTTTTGGGGGGGGGTTTAAAGGGATTTTAAAAAAAAAGGGGTTTTTTTAAAAAAAAAAAGGGGGGGGGGGGGGGGGGGGGGGGTTTTTTTTGGGGGGGGGGGGGTATTGGGGGGGGGGGGGGGGAAGGGGTTTTTTTTGGGGGGGTTTTTTTGGGGGGGTTTGGGGGCCCCTTTTAAAAAAAAAAATTTTTTTTTTTTGGGGGGGGGGTTTTTGGGGGGGAAAGGGGAAAAAAGGGGGGGTTTTTTTGGGGGAAAAAAATTTTTGGGGGGGGGGGGTTTGGGGGGTTTTTTTTTTTTTTAAAAAAATTTTTTTGGGGGGGGGTTTTGGGGAAAAAAACCCCCCCCCAAAAAATTTTGGGGGGGTTTTTGGGGGGGGAATTTTTGGGGGGGGGGGGGCGGTTTTTTTAAAAAAAGGGGGGGGGGTTTTTTTTTTTTTTTTTGTTTTGGGGGGGGGGGTTGGGGGGGGGGGGTTTTTTTTTTGGGGGGGGGGGTTTTTTTTTAAAAGGGGGGTGTTTTTTGGGGGGGGGGGGGTTTTTTTTGGGGGGGGGGGGGGTTTGGGGGGGGGGGGGGGGGTTTTTTTTTTTTTTTTTTGGGGGGGGATTTTTTGGGGGGGGGGGGGGGGGGCCTTTTTTGGGAAGCAGGATTCCGCGGGACAAGCTTTGGGGTTTAACGATCCTATGAAAAAACAATCCAGCGGGTCCAAATCTCCATGATAAAACTTAATGAAGTTTATTGCAACATGTAAAAACACGCACCTCCGCAAAACTTAAACCTGACGCGTTTCGGGCGATGCAACGCCCTTAGTCATAGCATAAAAACAATTACAACTGTATACTTTATATATACTTAGATAAAATAGAAAGTACTCACACCTGAAACACCGGGCTGCAAGTTCCTCCATTCACCGTGTGAGCTTCCGGTAGCGTGAACAGCTAGCCGGAAGTGATGGCATGACATGCGCATCACGTCCAAGCGGGCAACTGCTGGTAAGGGCAGAATCCGCGCGTGCGCATAGTCAAACAATAGTGCCGCTAAATTAAAATCATACACGTAATGGAAAGGAAATGAAGCCCGGTCAAAAGAAAGCCAATGAATCGACTAATAATTATAGAAAACACAATGCTGAACAGTTGTTTCCAGGAATTAACATGACAATACATATTCATTCAATCTGTAATGAATTACAGTGAATTGCAACTACAAGAAATATATATAGAGAGAGAGGCACCCTAACCACAGACCCAAGTGACCCAAAATTCAATAGTGAAACATAAGCTCACGCTTGAGATTGAGTCCATTGGGTACTGAGGAATTTAGAGTCAATATCCAAAATGCCTCCCTGTCGTGTAGTAATTTATCCACATCTCCCCCACGAAGAGGTTTGACAATCCTTTCTATACCCATAATTTTGAGGCCCCCCCCCGTGTTGGAGTTGTGGATTTCCCTAAAATGAAGAGACAAATTAGATCGATTGCGACTAGATGAATTAGTTATATCATTTAAGTGCTCCAAAAACCGTGTTTTCAACCTTCTTGTGGTATTACCTACATACTGTAAGTTACACAGGGTACACGTGGCCACATAAATAATATATGATTGAATTGCAGTTAATGTATTGACGGATTTTATGGACCTTGGTTACCTGATTGTCGGAGAACACTTGACCTGTATTGACATAATTACAGGTTCGGCATGGATGTGAGCCGCACTTAAAAAATCCAATAAACCGCACCATGATTTAAGGGATTTGTGTTCTGATTGGAAAAACCAATTGGGGGGAAATAATACTTCCCAAATACGGGCTTTCTGGAAACCACCCTATCCACACGAGTACGCTCCCTATCGGGCTTCCCCCGGATGGAAAGATGTTTTAAAAAAACTTAAATTTTTGGAAACTGATTGCTCGTCCAAACCAGGTACAATTTTTTTTTTTTGGTGAAGAGCGGGGTGACATGTCTCGGTCCCATTTTAAAAAGAACCCCGTCTTTTTACCACTCATTGGTGGCACGGGCAATAAAACCCCCCGGGAGCCTCAAATTTTAATCTCTCACAAAAAATTGTTTTTTTTCCTTTCTAATCCGGGGTAAAAACAAAATTTTTCTTTTTTCCCTTTTCAATTTTCCCCACTGGATAGATCGGGGAGGTGCCTGGATGTGAACTTCAAAATGTAGGATAGTATTCCCACAGTGTTTTTTCGATAGTCTTGGGAAAGATACCGGCCCCTCCCCCCTCAGGGCAGATCCAAAAAATTTTAGTTTTTTTCACCCCACATTGTGAATGAAACTCAAACCAAAAAGTTTTTCTAGCTGCTTGGGGGGTCCCTAAGCCAACACCACACCTTTAGGGGGCCCCTCACGCTTGAGGGGGTCCATAGAGCCAACACCACCATCCAGGGGGTCCACAGCGAGGGGGGGTTCAAAAAAGCCAAAACCCCCATCCAGGGCCGCACAGCTGCTGGAGGGTCCATAAGCCAAACCACCCTCCAGGGACCCCACAGCTCTGGAGGGTCCATAGAGCCAACACCAAACCCTCCAGGGCTCCACAGCGTGGAGGGTCCCCTAGAGCCAACACCACCTCCAGGGACTCCCCCCCAGCTGCTGGGGGGTTTCCCAAAGCCAACACCCTCATCCCGGGGGGTCTCACAGTGTGGAGGGGGCCCCAAAAGACAACCCACAACCAGGGGCCCACGCTGCTGGAGGGCCATAGAGCCAACACCCCATCCAGGGGCCGCACACTGTGGGGGTCCATAGAGCCAACACCACCCTCCAGGGGGTCACACGCTCCATTTTATTCAAAAATCTGGGGAATTTGGGGGCAGAGAAACGGGAAATTAGTCCTGCTCTTTACCAATGTCAGACTTTCTAGATTGGACCTTCATTTTCTTGCTGGAAGATCCCATCCATCCCAGGGAAGGTAATCAGCATGTATGGTTGTATGTGATCTGTGGGGATGGATTCATTCCCAAATTGGTTAAAGGTCTCTTCCACATAGATGAGTGGCCCAGAAAATGCCACAAAAACATTCCCCAGACCATAACACTGCTACCACCAGCTTGTGTTCTTCCAGCAATGGTTGCAGGGTGTTTGGTCTCTAATGTTTCTTGCTTGACATGCCAACGTCCATCCGTTCAATGAAACAAATAATGTGATTCATTGTAAAAGACAACCCTTTGCAAATCAGTGGAGGGCCGATTACAATACTGCCCTGAAAACTGAAGCCTTTTCTTTCGATAGATCATGTTTGACAGAGGTGTAGTGACATCCGTCTGCTCCGGGGCCCCATACACAGTAGGGTTAGCAGAGGTGCAGTGACATCCGTCTGCTCCGGGGCCCCATACACAGTAGGGTTAGCAGAGGTGCAGTGACATCCGTCTGCTCCGGGGGCCCCATACACAGTAGGTTTAGCAGAGGTGCAGTGACATCCGTCTTCTCCGGGGCCCCATACACAGTAGGGTTAGCAGAGGTGCAGTGACATCCGTCTGCTCTGGGGCTCCATACACAGTAGGTTAGCAGAGGATGCGGTGACATCCGTTTGCTCCAGGGCCCCATACAAGTAGGTTTAGCAGAGGTGCTGTGACATCCGTCTGCTCCGGGGCCTCATACACAGTAGGGTTAGCAGGGGTGCAGTGACATCCATCTGCTCCGGGCCCCATACACAGTAGAATTAGCAGAGGTGCAGTGACATCCGTCTGCTCCGGGGCCCCATACACAGTAGAATTAGCAGAGGTGCAGTGACATCCGTCTGCTCCGGGGCCCCATACACAGTAGGGTTAGCAGAGGTGCAGTGACATCCGTCGGGCTCCGGGGCCTCATACACAGTAGGGTTAGCAGTGGTGCGGTGACATCCGTTTGCTCCAGGGCCCCATACACAGTAGGGTTAGCAGAGGTGCAGCGACATCAGTCTGCTCCGGGGCCCCATACACAGTAGGGTTACAAGAGGTGCAGTGACATCCGTCTGCTCCGGGGCCCCATACACAGTAGGGTTAGCAGAGGTGCAGTGACATCCGTCTCCTCCAGGGTCCCCATACACAGTAGGTTAGCAGAGGTGCAGTGACATCTGTCTGCTCCAGGGCCCCATACACAGTAGGGTTAGCAGAGGTGCAGTGACATCCGTCTGCTCCGGGGCCCATACACAGTAGGGTTAGTAGAGGTGTGGTGACCTCTGTCTGCTAAGCAGTTTAAGCTCTCCTATTACATGCTACCTTTGGCCTCTGACAGGATGTAATAGGAGCAGTAAGATGTCACTCCTGGGGGGGGGGGGGTGGGGGGGGTCTTCACTCAGAGATTGCCTCACATACATATCTGGGGGGGGGGGGGGGGGGACAGGAGGAAAAGCGGTCAGGCAAATGAGCATTCAGCTGACATCTACTGAATATGTATGGGCACCTTTAATCTCCACTCTGTTATACATAAGACAATCTACTGTTCTCTGTTATCAGCCGCTTCAGTTCGCTGTATACTCACTATTCTAGCTCCACTACTTCCAGGTACAGTATTTGATTGTCCCATTACTTTGCTACCTACGATATACAAATTATTCCTCCTAACACTTACCAGTCAGCACTGCTGGATAGTGATAGGCTTTTTTTAAAGGGGTATTCTAACCACATTGATGAGTTTTCAACATGTAGGCAAAGGTGAATAAAGACTATTACCAAATACATTGCTGTTCTAATTCTGCTTTCTTTCAGAGTTAGGGGAGTTCTTATCTCCTGATTGTGTACACGGGCTTCCCTAGGTAACCAGCCACCTCTCTCTGCTGTAGCAGCCCGGGCCGGAAGGTGACATCCCTCCCTGCTGTGTCTTATTAGCAGCAAATGAGCTTGTTTATCTTTCTTACTGAAAAACTTTAACCTTTTAGCACTATGTAATCTTGCGTACTGCTGATTAGACTCCTCCATCATCAATGTCTCTCAGGCTCAGATAGGAATAGCAGAGCTGAAATGTCAGTCACTGCTGTAGAACCATCCACAGCCTTAACAAGTGGAAGTGGGAGTCTGAAGCTGTAGAACCTTTCTTACCATCCATCTCTCTCTGCTCTAGCAGGCCTGGGCGTGAACTTGTTTATCTTTCTTACTGAAAAACTTTAACCCTCTAGAGTTCTGTAGCCCTGTGCCCTGCTGTTTAGACCCCTCCATCAGCATTGTCCCTCTACCAGCCTGAACAGGAAGCAGGAGCCTGAAGCTGTAGAACCGCCCACAGCCTGAACAGGAAGTGAGAGCCTGAAGTTGTAGATCCACCCACAGCCTGAACAGGAAGAGAGTCCTTGAAGCTGTAGAATCACCCACACCCTGAAGAGGAATTGGGAGCCTGAAGCTATAAAATTGCCAACATTCTGAACAGGAAGTGTGAGCCTGAAGCTGTAGAACCGTCCACAGCCTGGACAGGAAGTGTGAGCCTAAAGCTGTAGAACCGTCCACAGCCTGGACAGGAAGTGGGAACCTGAAGCTGTAGAAATGGTCACAGCCTGGACAGGAAGTGGGTGCCTGGGGCTGTAGAACCACCCACAGCCTGAACAGGAAGTGGGAGCCTGAAGCTGTAGAAACACCCTCAGCCTGAAACTGTAGAGCCACCCACAGTCTGGACAGGAAATGGGAGCCTGAAGCGTAAACGCCCACAGCCTGAACAGAAGTAAGAGCCTGAAGCTGTAAGTCACCCACAAAGCTGAACAGGAGGTGGGAGCCTGAAGCTGTAGAGTCACCCACAGGCTGAACAGGAAGTGTGAGCCTGAAGCTGTAGAACTGCGCACAGCCTGAACAGGAGGTGGGAGCCTGGAACTGCAGAACAACCCACAGCCTGAACAGGAAGTGGGGGCCTGAAGCTGGCTGTGAAGAGCAGGCTCTGTGAAGAGCAGGCTCTGTAAAACAACATAGAGTGAAAAAATTTAAGCTGAGAATATATAGATATAGCAGAGCTGAATTTGTACAGTATGTGGGAATGCCTCTTTTCTGAATTATGGTAGGGTTTCCCATTAAGATATTAATTCATATAAAAATACAGATAAAACGCGGCAACAGTCCATGAAAAACTCTGCTCTGCTGCATCCTAGACACTGACACACGTCCAGTACTGCTGCACCAGTCTTGTACATCCACTAATGGAAGAAACACGTGATACAGCTTTAAATACCAGGATGAGATTTTTTTTTAGACTTTCTCCCGTGTTACCTTTCGTTGACAGCAGAGACAGAGGATCGGGGAGATAATTAATCTCTATAGAGCGGCTATGGTACAGAGCGAGCGCTCGGCCTATATTCTGAACACTGCATTTACAGATTTGCCTTTATAAGAAGAATCAGGAGCTGTTCCAACACTTCACATTGTGCATCCCCTAAGTGCCAGACCTGGGGGGGAAAAAGGGACGTAGCATGGGGGGGGGGCAGAGGTAGCAGTCCTCCCCGGCCCCCCCGGGCTCGGGGGGGGGCCACAAAAGCCCTTCTACCACAGCATTGTAAATGGCACAGGGAAACTGAGGCCCCATTTCACTATTTAACTGGGGGCCCCAGAAGTTCAAGTTAAACTGCCAACTTCCCGTTTTTGGCGGGGGGGGGGGGGGGGGGTCCCGCTTTTTTGGGGTCCCCCCCCCGCCCCTCCCGGGGGAGTTGGCATTCCCCCCCCGCCGCCACAGGCAGCGGGGGTCCTTTAAATGCCGCGGGCCGGAGTAGCGCTGGGCGCTACTCTGGCGCCCCCGGGTCGTTCTAAGGCGGGTGAAGCGGGCGCGCCGTTTCACCCCCCGGAACCTCGCTGACAGGAAGGCAGGAGGGACGCCCCCTCCTCCTCCTCCCCCTGAAATTACGCGCCGGGCGCCCCGTACAACAGGTAGCGGGGCAGGGGAAGTGACCCGCGGCTGCCTCATTCCCTGTGACACTGCTGAGGAGAGTCCGGCGGGCCCTCTGCAGGACCTGGTCGGTAATGGATTTTATTATTTTTTTTTTTAAATATTTTAGGGGGCACTTCTAGCAAAAAGGGGGGGGTCTACCTGGCAAATGGGGGTTTTAACCTGTTTCAATGGGGCAATACCGGGCAAAGGGGGGCAAAAACCTGGAAAACAATGGGGGGGCACTACCGGCAACAGAGAGGGACTCCCGGGCTAACAAGGGGGGGCACTACCTGGCTACAATGGGGGGCACTACCGGAACAATGGAGGCACTACCTCACTAAGGGGGGGAAATACCTGGACAAAAAAGGGGGGGAAACACCTGGCAACGGGGGGGCATCCCGGGGCTAAAATGGGGGTCTCCGGCAACAATGGAGGCACTACCTGGAAACATAGGGCACTACCTGACAGGGGGCACACCGGCTACGAGGGGGCACACCTGGCAAAAAATGGGGGATCTACCGGAACAGAGGGGGCACTACGGAAAAAATGGGGGCATCTACCTCCCAACAGGGGGGGGAAACCTGGGCAAAAAATGGGGGCATACCTGGCAAAAAAAGGGGGGCATCTCCCGGGCTAACAAAGGGGGGCATCTACCGCCAAATTTGGCTTCCCGGGCTACGAGAGGGTTTCTATTTGGCTAAAAGGGGGGCATCACCGCCTGAAAAGGGGCACACCTGGTTATGGGGGGCACTACCGGGCTAAAAGGGGGCATCCCCCGGTTTTTTCCCCAAGCCGTAGCAGTTGGGTGGAAGTGGGCTTTTTAAAGGGGTGCAACTGTCAAGGGGGCTGTCCATGAAAATTTTTTCCACGGCGCGCTACGCCGACGCCAACAACATCCCCCTGTTTTTTTCATTTTCAAAAGTTGGCAACTATGTTCAAGTTACGCCTCTGTGCAGAGGGCAGTGCTGGGTCAGGGCCAGTCTACCTGCAGCAACATGAATGGGAATGAATTGGGAGACAAATCTTATAGTATGAGAGAAAATATAATCGTTAATGTGTAAGGAGTATGGTCTTATGACCTACACAAGATACAACTGTAGCAAACCCGCAGCTGTCAGCAGTGTTCCCTTTAAGGGTATGTTCACACGGCGTCATTTCTTTTCATGCATGCCATTTTTTGGAAAGACGGACCCGACAGACGCGATGCCAACACGCATCGGCGATCACTCATGTTTCCCATTGCCGGCAGTAATAAACTCACTGCTAATTGTTAGATGCGTGCCTGGGTCCGTTCAGTTGGACCCAGATATGCATCACAAAAGCGTATGTTCACACGGACACAAAACGCAGTGTGAACATACCCTAAGCCTTTATAGCATAGTTGCCAACCCTCCCGTTTTTGGCGGGTCACTCCCGCTAATGGGGGCCGTGTCCCGCCCCCCGCTTCAGTGTCTTAACCTCCCGCCTCTACAGAAGCTGGAGGTTATGTGTGTACAGAGCCCTCGGGCAGTGTCCCCTTTACGTCTCAGACGCTGCCCTGCAGCCTCTGTCCTGCGGCGCCGCAGCCGGCAATGTTCTCCTAGCTTTGTGAGAGCATTGCATGGGAAGGGGGCGGGGCTTAGCAGGACCCGCAAAGCTCCGCCCCTTTCCCCAAGTTTGAAGAACTACGATGCCAGCAGGACAGGTGAGTGCAGGGAGGGCTGTGTGTGGGGAGGGAGGGTGTCTGATTGCCTGTGAGGAGAGAGGAGTGTGTGCAGTGACTGAGTGCTTTTTAGGGGAGGAGTGTGGAACTAGGTTTTATTTTTTTATTGTTAAAAAGCTATAAGGGCACTGCCTGGCTCATGGGGCCATCTGCCTGGCTCATGGGGGGCATCTGCCTGGCTCATGGGGGGCATCTGCCTGGCTCAGGGGGGGCATCTGCCTGGCTCATAGGGGGCTTCTGCCTGGCTCATAGGGGGCATCTGCCTGGCATGGGGGCATCTGCCTGGCTCATGGGGGCATCTGCCTGGATAAAGGGGGGCATCTGCCTGGCAAGGGGGCATCTGCCTGGATAAAGGGGGCATCTGCCTGGCTAAAGGGGGCATCTGCCAGGCTAAAGGGGGCAACTGCCTGGATAAAGGGGCATCTGCCTGGCTCATGGGGCATCTGCCTGGTTCATGGGAGCATCTGCCTGGCAAATGGGGGCCAACTGCCTGGATAAAGGGGCATCTACCTGGATAAAGGGGGCATCTACCTGGATAAAGGGGACATCTGCCTGGATAAAGGGGACATCTGCCTGGAAAAGGGGGCATCTGCCTGGTCATGGGGGCATCTGCCTGGCTCATGGGGGCATCTACCTGGATAAAGGGGGCATCTGCCTGGCATGGGGGCATTTGCTTGGATAAAGGGGGCATCTGCCTGGCTCATAGGGGCATCTACCTGGATGCATGGGGGCATCTGCCTGGTTCATGGGGGCATCTGCCTGGCTCTTGGGGGCATCTGCCTGGCTCTTGGGGGCATCTGCCTGGCTCTTGGGGGCATCTGCCTGGCTCTTGGGGGTATCTGCCTGGATCATGGGGGCATCTGCCTGGCATGGGGGCATCTACCTGGATAAAGGGGGCATCTGCCGGGCTCATGGGGGCATCTGCCGGGGCATGGGGCATCTACCTGGATAAGGGTGGAATCTACCTGGCTCATGGGGGCATCTGCATGGCTCAGGGGGACATCTACCGGATAAAGGGGGCATCCGCCTATCTATTGGGGCACCTACCTGGCTGTAAGGATCATCTAAGTGCCTATTGGGGGCACTCCCTGGCTAGTGGGGGCACGACCTGGCTATTGGGGGCACTACCTGGCTATTGGAGGCACTACCTGGATGTAAGGGGCACTATCTGGCTATTGGGGACAGCTACCTGGCTAAAAGGGGCATTAACCTGACTACAGGAGGATACTCCCTGGTTACAGGGTTCAAATAGGCCACCGAGATACCTACCTATTGGGGCACTTTTTTGGCGGTATCTCCCCAGCTCTTCTGGATGCTAAATAGGCAATCCAACGTCCAAGAAAGCTGGGTGACGCCAAAACCCTAATTTAGCTTTCTTCCAGACCATTACACAGTTAGGTGGAGTAGGGTGTGGCTTTTTTCAAAGGGGGCGTGGCTTACATGCAATATGGGCATGGCTATGCAAATTTTTTTGTCGCGTCGTGCTATGCACGCCGCCTTCAAATCTCCTGCTTTTTTACTTTCAAAAGTTGGAATGTATGCTTTTAGCTATTGAAAGGGAACTAAGTTGTGCACCCTCTAAACTGGTCATTCAAATCAGCTGAAAATAATGATTGCAGTATAATTATGTACTGTAGGTTTATAGTAACATCCCTGGAGTCTAGGGTTAAAGGGGTATTCCCACCACAGACTTTGGTAGAATATTGACAGCATATACCATCAAGGTCTGATGAGTGTGAGTTCCACCTCTGAGATCGGCACCTATCTCGAGAAGTGTTGGTTCAGAATGGAGAGCCGGTTCTGCTTGCACACAACTCTCCATTCTGTTCTATGGGAGTTCCAAGTACAACCCAACATTCCGCTCCTCTGTACTGCGGACTGTAAGGCCATGTTCACACGGCATATTTGTGGCGCGCATTTCAACGCGTATTTGCGCTTTATACGTGGCGAGATGCGCGCTGCAATTACGGTAATCCATAGTTCTCATAGAGAGCTATGATTACGCCTCGTCCCCCTGCTCGTACAATACGATCGTATCGTACGCACGGAGAGATAAGCGACGTCATTTATTCGCGGCGCGTAAGTAATGCATGTCTATGGGGCCGGCAGGCTGCGGCCCCCTCTCCCCCTCCAGCGCCTCAAGAATACGCACTAATCAGCACAACCTCACGAAACACACGGTGTATTGCGGCGCGTACTGTACGCGCCGTAATACATCGTGTGAACTTACCCTAACCGGCTCTCCATTCTGTTCTATGGGAGTTCCGAGTACAACTGAACATTCCACTCCTCTGTACAAGGGAACTGTAATCGGCTCTCCATTCTAAGCTGGCACTTTTGGGGACAAGATAGATGCAGGTTCCAAAGGTAGGACCTGCACCTATCAGACTTTGATGGCAAATCCTAGTGGTATGCCAGCATCGTCTATGGTGGGAACACCCCTTTAAGGGGGTTGTAAGGTGAGGTGGTTAATGTCTGTACTCCTACAGGTCTATACCAAAGACAAGGTGACTGCTAGAATCTCTGGTGGTCTAGGGCAGGAGTCCCAAACTCCACTCCTCAAGGCCCACCAACAGGTCATGTTTTCTGGCTTTCCTTAGAATTGCACAGGTGATATAATTATTTTCAGTGCATTCTGTGGGATATCCTGAAAACATGACCTGTTGGTGGGACTTGAGGACTTGAGTTGGAAAGCCCTGGTCTAGGGCACATAATGTATTTATCATCAGCAAGGAGTAGCGAAGGGGATTAATATTCATTTTCATGGAGGCCTATACCAAAGAAGGGGTTACTGTCAGGATCCCTGGTGGTCTAGGGCAGAGAAGTAAATAGTCATCAGTATCCCTGGTTGTCTTGTGTAGAAATGGGATTACGGTTTTTATCTCTGGTGGTCAATATCAGAGAATATATTACTGCCCAGATCCCTGGTATTCCAGGGACATTAAAGTGGTCTATCTTTAGCACTGCTAGTGATCTAAGGCAGTAGAGTGGTTAATGTCTGTACCCCTGGCGGTCTTTAACAGAGAATTTTTGGTGGTCTAGGGCACATAAATCAGCATGGAGCAGCAAAGGGGGGTTAATGTTCATTTTCCTGGTGGTCTATACCAAAGAAGGGATTACTGTCAGGATCCCTGGTGGTCTAGGGCAGAGAAGTAAATTATTATCAGTATCTCTGGTTGCCTTGTGTAATAATGGTTTAATGTCTTTATTTTTGGTGGTCAATACCAGAGAATAAATTACTACCCAGATATCTGGTGGTCTAGGGAAGCAATGTAAATTATCATCAGTATCCATTGTTGTCTAGTTCAACAATGGGGCTAAAGCCTGTATTCCTGGTGGCCTATACTGGAGAAAAGGGTTACTACCTGTATTCCTGGAGGTCTAGGGCACAAAGGTTAATATCACCATCCATAGCGGTCTACAGAAGTGCAACCTAAAGCCAATGGGGGCTATAAAAAGTAACAGCTACAGTGTGTGCTAGGTTCCAGCTTCTGGATGTAAAATTATTTAGGTGAAAATGATGGAAGACGTAGCTTTGCTACACCACTTCCATTGTAGGTAAGGTCGTCGCACTTACCTTAACTTCTTCTGATTGACTTGATGTGGACTTGATGCTGTTGCTGCCTTCTAGATCGTTCTCCTCCGATGATAACCTCCTAGGGGGTTCGGTTTCTTGGTAACCCTCATTGATAAGACCGTTCTGATTTGGTTCCAAACGTTTATCCCTGGAGGTTTGGGTTCCTTCTCTATTCATGTGGTTCTCCATTGCCTCTTCGTATGTAGGACATAGGACTTGTTCGGTGGATGGTTGTGAAGAATCTTGTGTATCCATTGGTGGAGGACATGGGATCTCTGAGGGTCTTGTTCTGTTAGGGGATTTTGGAGGTGGTGGGCCTCTTGGGCCATGAATAGGAGATCTGGGGGCTAGAGGTACATGTGGTTTAGAAGGAAGGGGCTCGGTCTCAATCGTATTCCCTGGAGAAGGTAGTGTTTCGGTTTCAACATATTCCTCTGAGTTGGGGTCCACTGTGCCATTGTGCTTTGGTTTTGGTTCTTCTTCATTGACCTCCACACTTACAGATTGTTTGTGGAGAAGGGGGTGCTCAGTGAATGGCCTGGGTTGGAGAACTACTTTAGTTACAGTCCTGTGAGTAGGCCCATTATTCAGATCTGGACCATCTTTTCTGGCCTCCGCTGGGCTGGAAAACACAAACATTGACCATATGTGTGAATTATCCATTACTCATCATCGCTTTAATCTCAAATATCTATGGGCATCGTGCAGATATTCCAGTGAGTTCTACCATTGGGAGTAATACGTGTTGAATTATAACCAGTCTGATCCATTGTTACGCATGGAGATAAGCAGCGCCCCATTCTCTGTTGGAAATCTCCCAAATTTTTAGATTTGCTTGAATGTCCTCAGAGGATCATAAACGATCATCTTTTTCGAGAAACAGTGTCACTCCTGAATATAGTCTCTCTCTGGTATTACAGTTCAGCCTCTTTCACTGATATGAGCCGCAATACCAGACATCACCCATAGTTTGAAGTGGCGCTGTTTTTGGAAAAAAAAGTTTTATATATTTCTACACTCATACAACCCCTTTCTATGTCTATGTGATAATCTAGAATATTTGCTGATATAATTCCTGTAAGAAATTGCCGTCCGCGCTACCGTATTCAACATGTACACTCATAAAATGGAAAAAAATATCTTTCTATATTCTTTCTATATCTTTCTATATTTATTAAATTTAACTAAAACACAAAAGTTTTTTTTTTTTTTAGTTTTGGATAGTGCAGGGAAGGATTTTTACATGTGTTTTGCTGTCTGTGTCCCTTGTTAAGAAGATTTCACCTCATTTTCACCTTGTGCTGCTGTGGCATGCTGGAACTTGTAGTTCCACAGCTACTTTCTGCTGTGGAACATGGAACTACAAATGCCAGCATGCCCCATAAGTCTCGGTTCCCAACTAGGGGACAGATGTAAGTCGGAACGGTAT
Source organism: Phyllomedusa bahiana (assembly GCA_025379985.1). Classification (NCBI taxonomy): domain Eukaryota; kingdom Metazoa; phylum Chordata; class Amphibia; order Anura; family Hylidae; genus Phyllomedusa; species Phyllomedusa bahiana. Next base: position 18,773 of record JAODAL010057012.1, read on the forward strand.
AAGTCAGGGACTGTCTGTACATCCAAATATATCCACTTGATATATTCAAGCCCTGAGAAGTATGCATACAGCAATGATAGTCAAAGTAAGCAATTCATACCTTGTAAGCGCTCCAAACTAATTCTCCACCAAAAATGAGTTCCATGTAGTGTTCCAATATGAATCAAATGATCCACAAAAATAAATAAGATAAAGGTAACAATGCTCGAAAATATTTCAGCTCTGGAGGATATGCTGTGTTATTCCGAGCATCCCTGATAAAGGAAACTGCAATGTTTTCCGAAACATGTTGGCATTTTGAACCTACTAGGCTCTTTAGCTGTAGTGACGTCACTACTGTCAGCCATCCTGTGCCTGTGTAATCCTGTGCGCCTGGGCTACTTTTAAGTTTTTTGTTTTTCACTTTTTTGAGTGAAAATAATTTAATAGGGGAAATACAAAACCCCTATCACACTTTTACAAGCACTAAAAAACATTTAAAAGGGGGCATAGGAATTTTTTGGGAAAGGGATTTTCTTCTGCTTTGGAATTTTAAAGAAAATTTTTTAGGTTCTAAGAGTAAAATTTTTGATAAAAAATGTAAAAGGGCCCCTCTTTCCGACACAAGGGGGACCTCAATACCCCCGATGGGAACCCATTTCTACATTCTACCCTCTCGGTGCTGCTCAGACCCCCCAACAAATTTTGGGGGAGAAAATTCCAGCTATTAAAACCGAAACGATTAAAAACCCTGTGCAGATGGGGGAGTGCAAAAAACCAAAATGAGGGCCACCCCTTCCCCCCTACCAAAACAGTCCCAAAAAAAAAAAATATTGGGCCCCTCACATTTCCCTTTCGAAAAAAAAAAATTATAGGGGCAAAACTGGGGGGGGGGCCAAAAGTAATGCAAACACCCAAAATAAAAAACAGCACACTCTTTAGGCAAATAAAAAAAAATTTAAAGAAGACAGGAATTTTTTTTAAAAAAGCAATTTTTTGGTGCTTTTGGGAAAATTGGGGAAAAATTTTTTGGGCTCTTAGTGTCATTTTTATTTAAAAAATAAAAGCAAACTACTGCGGGGAAGGCGACCCTCAATTCCGGGGTGGGGAACCCCGCTTATGTACCCTTTTCTTGCGGCTTTTTCAGGGCCTCCCCAATTCAGAGAGAAATTCCAGCTACAACCGACAATTAAAAACACCTTTTTAGATGGGGGGGTTAAAAAAAACCAAGATTGGGGGGCCAACCACTTCCCCATGCAAACTATTGGGCCATTGCTGACCTTTTTTTTGTTTTTTGGGCTGTTTGCACGGGGAAGTGGGTTTGGGCCCCCATCTTGGTTTTTTGCACTCCACCCCTTTGCACAGGTGTTTTTAATCAGTTAGGTTTTTAGGTGGAATCTTTTTTCTCCCTGAAATGTGGAAGGGGCTGAAAAAGGGCACCAAGAGAGGGGAACCTACAGGTAGGTTTCCCTTTTGAATTGAGGTCGCCTTGCGTCCCGGGAGATGGGCTTTTCCGTTTTGATCAAAAATGAAAACTAAGACCCCCCAAAATTTTTTATATAATCCATCTAAAGACGGGAAGGTGACCTAAAATTTTAGATGGGAAAACCCATGCTAAAGTTACCTCTCTTGGGGCTGTTCACAAACCCCCCACATTTCAGGAAAAAGATTCCAGCTATAACCCAAAGTATTAAAAAAAAACCCGTGTAGAAGGGGGGAGTGCAAAAAAACCCAAACTGGGGTCCCGCCATTCCCAGCAAACAGTTTCCCAAAAAAAAGATATTTGGGCAGCAAAATGGTAATCTTTAACATTTTATTAAACCTGGGTTTGGGAATTGGGTGTAATTCTACCCCTTTTAAGGTAAAAGGGGGCACAACCCCTCCACACCCAAAATTTTCCCCCTGCAAAGCAGAAATTTTCGAGATGGGGGGACTGCTGCTCCTTACCCCGAAATTTTTCTTTCCAAAGTCGGTAGTTGGGTGCCCAAAAACAACCCAAAAAAATTAAAAATTGATCAAGATGAACAAACAACCCCAACAGGCCGGCTTTGTAAGGGGAAGGTAACACAATTTCTCCAGAAACCATGGGAATTCCAAAGTTTAATAGCTATGCTTTCCCCTTTTTTTTAAAAGATACACGTTTGTTTCCCATTAAAACTTCCCGGGTCTACCAAATTTTAAGGAACACGAGTTTCCCTTTCCCGAAATCTTGTTTTTCAAATTTAAAATTTAAAAATCTACCACTTTGGGATTGAAGGTGCTGAAAGTTACCTTCCCCCAAAAGCAATTTTTTAAAATTAAAAATTCTAGAATTTTAACCCATGGTGTTTTTGGGGCGCAGATGTTACCTTTTTTCCCCAAAAAACATTGTTTCCATTAAAGTTTCTTTGGAAATTTCCCTTTGGTTTTCTGAAGCACTGAAATTTTTCCTTGCCCCGAAAGCGTTGTTTCCGTTTTTAAACTTCTAGAAAATACCAAATGGTGTCCGAAATGCTGAAAGGAAACCTTTCCCCGAAACCCCCGTTGTTTCCCCTTAAACTTTTGGAATCTACCACTGGTTTTCCCGGGGGCTTAAATTTTTCCGTTTCCACCAAAAAAGCGTTGTGTCCAAAAACCAAAATTTAGGGAAACTACAAACCGGGGGTTCCTTTGGGTTTCTGAAAGGGACCTTTGGCCGAAGCGTTGGTTTTCCCTTAAAAATTCCCTTTTTCTACCCCCTGGGGATCCCCAGTTCCCGAGGGTTTCCTTGGCCCCAAAAACGCCCCTGTTTTCCCCCTTAAAGGGTTTTGGGAAAAAATTTCCTCTGGGGTCCAGAAAAGCTGATGTTACCTTGCCCTAAAAAGGTTTCTTCCATTTTTGATCAAGAAATTTTTTTTATGCACATCACTAAGGGAAAATTCAAGAGGGTGTGTACAAGATGGACTAGTAATAATAAAAAATTATAATTGCATCATGCGGGGTCATCCCCCCTTATTTTATTTGTTTTGGAAAAAATTAAACCTCCAGGCAATCTGCAAAAGGGAAAACGATGACTGTTTTCATCTAGTAGCAATGGTTAAAAAGCCCCCCCACCCCAAAATTGGGCCCCGTCCCCCCTTTGGGACCGGGGGCCCCCCCGTCCCTGGTTTTTCTGCAAAAAAAATCCCAAACCCGGGGCACACAAATAGCCCTTTCTGCCCAAAAGGAAAAAGCCTTGTCCAAATTTCCCAAGTTTCCGCAGAAGGGAAAGGGTCATAGGGGGCACAGGCCTTCCCTTTAGCTCCACCTGAGGTCACCCATGTAGAGAGGAAGGGGGCCCTTTCTGAAACAAGGATATGCAACCCAGTAGCATGCCAAAGTTAAAGGACCCCCATAAAACCCGTCCCCGAAATTCTAAAAATTTTAAACATGAGGGTGAGGGTTTTTAAAAAGGGGTGGTTTGGTTTATTGCAGAGGGGTTTAGGTATAGGAGATTAAATCTGGATGGGGGGGGGCTGTTTAAAATTTAAAGTTTTATTTTGGGAAAAATTTGTGGGGAAATAAGGTATTGCATTAATAATTTTAAATATAAAATTAAAAAACCCGAGCAGTCTAATTAATATTTGTCTTATGTATATAAAAATACACCACACAGTATCTTGGGAAAAGTGAATACACTCCTCAAAAATTTTTTTGTATTCTATCTTTTCATGGGAAACCCCTGAAGATAAGGGCACTTTGATTTCAATGTAAAGATTTAGTGTAAGTTTGGGAAAGGGTTTGTTCACACGGTTTAAAAGTAAAACCCCCGCAAAATTGCCCGGGGGTTTTAGAAGTACCCGCCCCCACCGCCCGCTCTGTTTCCGGTAAAACAGAATTTCACTTTCCCTGGGTGACATTTTTACTCCTTTATCCCGGGGCGCCAAAATTTCGGCGGGATGGAAAACGGCAGGGGAATCATACTCCTCTTTACATTTTGAATTTCTATATTTACGGTTTTTTACTTCGGGGGAAAAATGGGAATGCAATAAAGCCCCAAAATACAGACCGGGGGAAAATGCTGTGTAACAAACCCCAAACATATAAATTTTTTGGGGTTTTCCCGAAAAAAACTCAACACACAGCTTTAATGTCCCCCCAATGCATTCCCCCCCCCCAAAAAATGAAGACACCCTTTTAAATGGGAAAAAGGGGGAAAAAATTTTGCCCAAATTTTTCCCTTTTCCCTCC
>JAODAL010057013.1:0-22938 GCA_025379985.1 Phyllomedusa bahiana
AAATACTAATGTTGGGGTACCAAAACCCCCGTTGTTACTAAACTTAACCCGGAACCCGGATAATGTTGGCGATCCCGGCACAGGGAGGCACTATTTCATATATTCGGGAATGCCCCCATCTTTCCCCAAAATCTTGGCGGCGGTCCACAAGTTTATAATAGACTTGAGGGTCTACAGTTTCCCACTGGATCCGGTTTTTGATAAAAATTTTATTCCCGGGGGAAAGAAATCAACATTGAAATTGATCTTAAGGTTTTGACGGCGCCCAAAGCCTAGTTGTTTCTTTTGGAAAGCAAGATCCCCGAGGCAAGTGTATTTATAGACAAAACCCATAGGGGAATGGATACTTGACTCTTTAATTAACAACATGGGATAATTTTGATGATTTTGGGTTCCATGGGACACTTTTGGGCGTAATGATGTATAAACAAAGCCCTGTTACTGATTTCCCGGAAAAGGAATTTATTAGTTTTTCAAAAGATGTATTCCTCTTGCTTTCCCCTACCTTTGTTCTGCCCTATGGGGTCGTGTTTTTAGGGTTACTACTGAGAGTTATCATCATTTTTCTCTTATGAAAAATCATATGTATGCGCGGGAAAAAAAAAAAAAAAAAGGGGGCCCATTTGAAAAATCATAGGGGGCCCCAACTCTAAATTTTTTTACTCATTGTATATTGTAACCAAACCACAGTGTTATGCTTTTTTCTCATATTGATTTCCCCAAAGTTATTTTTTTAAAAAATTATTGTTTTAAATGTATGTATTTTTGAAAATTTGTTCAAATAAATAAAAACACATTTAAAGAAAAAAAGAGTATGAGGATTAATAAAATTTTTTTATCTGATTTGATCTAAGAATCATGTACATGTTTCTTATTTTTGACGTGGAAGAAGGTTGAAATTGTAGGGAAAAGCTGCCCAAATTTGGGGGTCGTCCGGGATATCTCACGAAAAGGAGGAGACGGTCACAGTTAGAGCATCTGGACGGGGGGAATTTGGGCGAGCGCACCGGGTGAGGGTTTTTTCCCCAAAAAATCCATTTTTCTCCTTTCCCGTAGTATCTAAGACCCGCACTATTTGTAAGCAGATATCTTATCTCCCTTCTTCCCCCGTATCACTTGTTTAAGTCAAATAATTTTATGAAAACTGTGTGGGGGTTTTAAATATAGTTTTATTTTAAGTTTGGGAAAAGGTCTTTGTTTTTTGTCATATTTGCTTTTGGACTTAAGTAAACTGATTATTGATTAGGTCTGTCTGTTTGTTTTATTTCTTTTGTGTGTTTGTTTTTTTGATTTTTTTATAGGAAATAGGTGCCTGCCAAATCGTGTGTTGAGAAAATTTAATGTCATATTAAGTAAATTTTATACAGATTTATGATTTGTACGATTGGTTGTTATGTTGTTATAAAGTATAAGTAATATATATTGTTTTGATTTATGAATATTACCTCACTTTTTAAGTATAATGGTTTTCACCTTGAGGCTTGCATAGAAGTATAAGTTAAATTGCAATTTGCATATAGACAATCTTGAAGTTGTTGTTTTTTTACTATTAAGGTAAACTTGCCTCTCCAAAATCGTGAAGGTTATATAGTGTATAGAGAGTAAATACTGTAGTATTCCGCTGAGTACAGGGTGGTCAGTAAAGAGTATAGATAACTCTTTGTTGGCCTGACGAGGCCCATATTTTTTCTCTAGTGAAAAAGGACTTCAAGGAATAATGGGGAAGTGGTAGCTTTAAAAGAAGATGGGAAACCCAGATAAGAAGAAGTATGTTCTATATACTGATGAAATGATAGAAGTCCTGGAAGCTATTGTAGGAGCATATGGTATAGATACAAACACTGTATGGGAGGCATGGAGAGATGGTCTAGAATAGGAATGGTTATATCAAATAATTTCTAGCTGTGAAAATCCTGACAAAAGAGAAAGGATGTTTACGATAATGAAAGTCAGATCTCAATCACACAATCACCAAACCTCTACAACACCTGCAGCTACATTAAACACTGCAGAAAAACAAAGGTTAATTAGCGATACAGATTGTGAGGATGATGATGAGCTTACATGTCTGTGGCATAAATTACTTCCTCAGTTATACAGGAACATTTCTGTAGCCATAGGACAGGATGACACTCAGGAAGGCCCACACTCTTTCAATACCTACCATCATAACAGTAGCCAGCAGTTCACGTACCAGTGGATTATCTTGCCGGTATCATTCTTACCTTTTTAAAACATACTATCCCAGTAAAGTCCCATGAAGAAGTCTCAAAGGGTTTTCCACAAAGGAGGAATGCACTTCATTGAGTGGACACTGTTTTTTCCCTAACCAACTCAACCCAAAAATCACAATCACTCCTGTCCACCTGATATGAAAATACAGGTACCTAGTCCACTAATAGGGCAGGATTACCACAGATAAACATTTTAAACATCATTAAGGGAGGGGGAGACACGAAGGAAAAAGGAAAGGAGCTGAACCCCCCCACAAACTACACATGACCCCCCAATGGGGATAAAGAGAGAAAAATATATTCAGTGTGGTTGTTTGCTTTTGTAGGTTATAGGAGATTTAAAAAGACGCCACAAGGGGTAGGGGAAAGGTTAAAAAAAGTAGTGTTACTAGTAACATGCAGGTGGAAAATTTTAAAAATTTTCCCACTTTTTTTTCAATCAACAGAGGACAAGGGGGGTTAAAGGGGCCAGAAAAACTTGACTAGTGGACTAATCCTATTTTAGGAAGTGTTTTTTATTTTTCTTTCACACTAATATTATGGATTTTTTTTTTCAGGAATAAGAGGAAATCAAAAAGATTTTTCCTTGTAGATACAGAAGAAAAAAAAAATTAAATTGTCTCTCATTAACACTGATTTTTCCAGCTACAAAAAGGACCAATAGCAAAGATGAAAGTGGTAAAAGGCAAATCCTATTTTATATACAATAACTAACATTGGACAGAAAGCGAAAACAAACTAGAGGTACCAGAGGCCAAGGAGCCGGCAAGTTCCCAAAACAGACACAACACCCTGAGAAAAAAAAGGAAAAATAAGCTGTTAAAAAAAAAAAAAAGTCAATAAGTACTGTTAAAAAAAAAATTTTAAACCTCAAAATATGTACTTTCCCAATGGGGGGAAAAAATATCCTTTCGAAAAGGGTAGGCTTCTCCCTGACAATAAAATTAATGATTTTACAGCATTCCGGACCCCCATAAATTTTTAAGAAAACTGACATTGAAAGATTTTTAATAAAAAAAGCAATGTAGAAAAGGGGCAATGATATATTTAACCCCCAAAAAACCCCTGGATTCAGGGGGTTAGGTACAGGGAAACCTGCCTCAAATTTTTTTCCCCCGGCAGCCCCCGGGAACTTTATACCTTTTTCTTGATCTTGTAGCTGGGATTAAGAGTAAAAAAAAGCACTTCCAAATAAACCAAACTCTTTTAAAAAGGAAAACTATTCTAAAAAAAATTTTCAGAGAACAAAGATATTGGATCCGCAACGCGGGGAAAGGGAGGGTCTTTTCACCAGGATTTTAAACTTCAACAATGAAGCTCTGAGAATACTAAATGATGAATTTTATTATAGAAAAGATCCAGCATACTCTTATGAAAAAATTAAAATCAAGTTAAGAAAAATTTGGTAAATAAAATTTTGAGGAAAATACATTAGTAAAGACGAAAAGAAAATTCTAATAATAAAAAAACCCTCTACTCCTTTTTATATCACATGCCTAATGATCCATAGTGTAATGTAATAGTGAAAACCCTCCAGGCCGCCTATTATTTCGGGTGTAAATTTCAGTTTTTTCGTCGAACCTCTCACATTTCATTGACCTACAATTACAGCCTCTAGTAATGGCTTTTACCCAGTTATCTTAGAGACTCCGACACGTGTTTTAAATGATCTTATAGATATGCAATGGGACGAGGGCTATATATTTGCTTCCATTAGACGTGACTGCCCTATCATCGCATATAAAACACAAATTAGGATTAGAGGCAGACCGTTTATACCTCAATAAAGAGCCTATTTTTTCTGCAGTATTTAAAAAAATTTTAATTGGACGGTTTTAGCATTTATTTTAAAAAATAATTTTTTTTAAGTTTGGCCCCACCCACTATCATCAAGTTGGTTGGCACTGCGAATGGGAACAAGAGTAGCCCCAACGCTGGCCAACCTTTTTTGGCAGCTTTGAGGAGAATTATATCAGGTACTAATAACCCTTTTTTAAACATATTATCTACAATAAACGTTTTATCGACGATCTCATTTTTATTTGGAACGGAACTCCAACAGTTTTATGCGTTTGTTGAAATTTTAATAATAATCCCTGGGATATAAAAATTTACCTCGACAGTGTGTAGACAAGAACTAGTCTATTAGACTTACATCTATGATATTGAAATAATACATGTAGCAACTAAAACTTTTTTTAAAAAAACAGAACTCCAATAATTTCTTGCTTTTATTTCAAAACCACCAGAAAAAAGTGATTCGCAATATCCTGTTTTGGGGCAAAACCGCAGGCTCAAGAAAAATTGAGCCAGGATTAATGAAATATTTTGTAACAGCAGGCGAATTCTCTAACAGAAAAATTCAAACAGAAGAAATATCCTCCTGTTCTAATTAGAAGGGAGCAAGAATAAGGTAGCTTCAATAACAAAGAAACAACTTTTAGCCTCGGTACTGTACAAGAAAATAATAAGATTTCAATTATGTTTCGTCACAACACACAATATCAAGTTTTCGTGACTAAAAATATTATAAAAAACAATGTGAACATTTTTCCTCAGGTACCCGGGTCTTTAAAGATGCGATCCCTTACAACCTCGGTTCATTTATAAAAAAATCACGGACCCTAAAAAATATACTAGCTCCATCAAAGTAAACACATGGTGCATAAATTTAAAATCTAAGTAAAAAAGATATGCCTCATTTGATATCATGGGTCAACCTCCTGTAACAACCCGATCTGTAAGTGCTGCGATCAAATAGTTTCAAGCAGCACTTTCATATCTACTTCTACTAAGGAGACATTTAAGATGAGAGAGAATCTATCCTGTAAAAGTGACCATGTCATTTATTTAATAACATGTACATGCGGTATCCAATACATAGGAAAAACCTCCACGAAATTGTCTAGGAGACTAGTAAACCACAGATATAACGTACGCCATAATAAACTTCTTTATTGTCTCCCTCGACACTTGGTTGAGATACATAATACAAATGAACCGATCTTTTCCATTCAGCCCATTGAACGCATCCCTGATGATGCTCCGAACAGAGCAGTTCTACTAAGTAAACGAGAAGTATTTTGGATGTACAGGTTGAACACCCTGAAGCCACACGGCCTCAACGAGGTTCAGGATGTTCTATTCTAGTACACAAAACAATAATCAATAAAATGGAAAAATCTTTTGAATATTTTATTTATTTGTCATTTTTACATTTCTTGTACATGCTCAACTTGTTTAACTATTAATTGTGTATTTTTAAATATCTTAATGATATTTTATGTATTTTTTACATACATTTATTACTTTTTATGTTTTTGTAATAAAATATATATTTTTATGTTAATTTAGTTTAAATGTATTTTATTTATATCTTATGTATGTTTCTATTATACATTTACACTAAATATTAATCGATTGTATAGAATATGTCTTTTAAATAGAAAGAATGCATTGTATAGTTTACAAACCAGCAGGTTTTGTTTTTTTCGTTTTTGTTTTTTATGAATGAATCCCATGGATAGTCATTCAGCCTCGTTTTGGGAAAAGTCTTTGTTTTTCATGACTGAACTGCATTGATTGGCACTAAGCCTCGTTTTGATGTTTTGCATTTAAATAGCTGCTACTCTGTAACCATTATAGCATGTCTGAGGAAGCGGATGTCATTCCGTGAAACGCGTCATATGCTTCAAATAAACTTTAAAAAGAATTTCTTTGTAAGCGTTTATATGCGCATACTAGATTGAGCGCTCTGGTTGAACATAGGTTCCCAATATCTGGCACCATTGGAATTGCCTGTAAGGGTTTTCTGCTGGCAACCAGCCCCCATTCTTCTCTTCATTTCCCTTTTGGGCGTCCCTCGGGGCCAGGGAGCGGGAACTTTTCCCGGAGCTGCACCCTTTCTTCTTTCCGCATTGGAATCGGGCGGGGTATACGAGCTTACCGTAGTTTGCGTACAGCTCGATCATGACACCTCATTGGCTAATTGCTATTTTATTCTTTTTAAGCGAAGAACTGATTGGGCGCTTTATTGTCTTTTTAGCCCCCTAGTTCCTTCAAGGAGGCCCGTATTTTCCCCTGTACAAATCACATTGCTTTGTAAATAAATTTTGCCATTAAAAAACCTGAGTCCCCCAAAAAGGGCTAAAATTTGGGAATACCCTTACGACACAAGTTGTTTGAATTTTTCTTGAAAAATACGGAATAAAGTCTCCTGATCAAATTACAAGATGAAAGACCGGGATTTAATGATTACATTGGGAACTGCCTTACAAAAGGCCAAATACCAAAACCCCGACATAGTAGCGGCTATACAATTTGCCCCATTCCCATAAATGAACAGACTGAGATGTTTTGGGAAGGGGGTAGTTACTGATATTAGTTTTATATTTTCCAATTATAGGATTTAAACCCAAAATTTTGTGGTGAACCATTCACTAATTGCGAGAGCAGAAGGCTTTTAGAATTAAAAAAAAAAATGCCCCTTCGCCATGGTGCTCTGGGCCCTATAGATTACAAAAACCCCTTTCCCCCTTGTTTTGCCTTAAAGTAAAAGGACACACAAGATGGCTAATCAAGTCCCCAATAATACTAGCTGCGGGGCTTACCCCAGTTATGAAGCAGTTATAAGGAGAAAAATGCATCCAAAGGGGGTGTTTTAATTTTTTTTTGAGAAAAACCCCCTTTTTTTTTTTTTTTTTTTTTTTGTCACACTTTTTAAAATGTCGGGTTTCCTCATTCTGTTATTTTATCCTGAATTGTAAAAGGGCCCCAACTCGCAGGGGGGAGCCTTTTTCCCCTCCACCTAGTACATCCAACACCCACCCCCTGCCGGTGCTTAAAATTTAAACCCTTGTTTTTTTGTTCCCACATGGGGTTCAGAGAGAGAGGTAGGAGTCAGAAAAGTTTTGGCAGACTTGAAGGGGGGGAGCCATAACACTACCCGCCCAATTTTGGGGAACAAATTTGGAACCAAACTTAGTAGATGGGAAATTCAGGTAGCTCCATTTTGCCTTGAGCGATTTTCTTGCCAAAAATGTGATTGTTGAAGGGAAAAACAGTAACTTTTTTCCCCGATTTATTTTTGTAAAAATTTTTTTGTTTAAGAAACTTTTTGGTACGGCTATCAAAAGAGTTACTGTGTCAATTGGAGAATCCATTTTGAAAATAACAATGTTGTTAAATGTTTTAAACACATCTTTAAAAAAATACAAGCAAATGCGTTGTTTAACTTAATGTCTATAAAAAACGTGTTTTTTCTTGAAATTTTAAAAATTTGTTTTCCAAATCTGCTCTTTTAGGGAAAAAGGGCCCCTGGAAGGTTATGAGTTTTTCCCGATTTCGATGGGTTTTGGGCTGAAGGAAAGCCAAGACCCCCAAAATTTTCCCGAAAGTGCTAGCTGAAGCTACCATTGTGGGAAGACAGCGATGCAATTTGGTCTCCCCAAAACGGGGGGCACAAGGTTTTCACTGCAGAAGCAAGTGTCTGCCCTGCCAGATGTACCCCCACAGAGCACGGTGGAGCGTAGGGGCTTTACCTTTACACCCTCCCACAACCCAAAGGGGCCCTTTCCAAATCCTACAGGTAGAAAGCTACCAAAAGGTTTGGGAAGATTATTGTATGTTTTGGTTTGTGTTAAATTTTAGTCTGTACCATGGGTTGCTTCAAGTAATCGGGGGACTTATTTTCACCCCATTTGGTAATGTTTTTACACCCCATTTATGCTAAATAAATGAAACCTTAGTTATTTTTTGGTAATCCCCTCAAAAGTTTTTTAAACCAAAAATGTTAAAAAAGAACTGATATGAGGTGGCCAGATGTTTCCCTCTTGTTTTTTTTTTGGAATTTACTTACCCCCCCCAAGAGGGGACTTAAACCCTTTAAATATATAAAAATTCTTTTTTGGGAAAATTCCCTGATAAAATATATCACTGAAAATAAAAAATCCCTTTTAAAAACATAATTTTTAAATTAACTTTTTTAAAATATTAATACAAAAACCCCTATATAATCCCAAATTTGCATCCCTAATGAAAACAGCTTACTGTGCACTATCGGGCCATGGAGTAATCGCCCCGATAAAAGGGGGCTCCCTTTTTTTGACAGAAAATATCACAAACATGCGTGTTTAGACACCTTTAAACCCACTATCCCGCGCTTTTTCCCCCATACAATTCTGGGGTTTCATCGGGGGATTAAAAATTTTTTTACTGGGGAAAAAAGGGATACGCTATTTTAAAAAACGAAATTTACTACAACAAAATTGTTTTAAAAATTTTAGTTAAATAGACTGAAAATTAGTCAACTGGCAAAATAGTGCACAGTATGGAAATCTTTCGGAAATCCAGTGGTATTTATAGGGGTTTAAAATTTAATTTTTAAATTTATTTAAAATTTAAAATTTTTGTTTTAACAGGGGATTTTTAATTTGCAGTGATAAAATTGGTATAAATCCCCTTTTTCATATGAAATTTGGAGTATTTCTAATTTTTTGGCCAGTTTTTTTTTAAGTGCCCTGTGGCTTAAAGAAAAAATGGCAAAAACTGGGGGAAAAGAGCGGTGTTTTCGAACTGAGGTAGATTTTGGGGGAAATAAAAGTGATTCCAAATTAAGAGTGGTTTTTTAAAAAATTTATATTGTTTCAAACCCAAAATATAAAATTTCCTGGTGGGGGGCACAAAATTGGGGAGATTTTTTTGGGAATCACGTATTTTTCCCTGGGTGGACTTAGAATCAAAAATTTACCCCTGCCATTAGATCACGGGTCTGAATCTTTTTTTGGCAGAGGGGAACAGAACTTTTAGTTTAGTTCAGTACGACTTTAAAAATTTCAAATTAAAAAAGAGGAAAAAAAAAACATTAAAAAGAAAACCTCTCCAACTTTAAAAATAATTTGATAGAACAGGAACAAAGCTTAGGGGTGACCCTGATTTCATAGGGGGGAAAAAAAAAGGGCCTACAAAATTTTATAAAAAAAATATCAGACGGGGGGGAAAAGGGCCCGGGAAAACGTAAACAATTTTAAAGGGACCTCCAAAGAATTTAAAAAAGGGAAAGAGCCTTTAATTTTTTAAAATCGAAGCCCATTTACTACTAGGAATTTTTTGTCCCTGACGCGGAATCTTAGACCCCAACTCAAAACTACTACAATCTGGGGGGAGGAAAAAGAGGGACTAGACCTAGAAAAAGGGGGGTAACGCAAAATTTTCCCGGGAGGGGGGGGAAAGGTACTATGGATTATTTTTCCCCCTCACCCTTGGGCAACCCAATACACCCCCCCCTTTTTGAGGGATGGAGGGGCCCCCGCATCAGGCCTGGGGACATCTTCAAAAACCAATAACACTAGATCAGCATCAGATTTTCAATTTACAGTAGAAAATTTTTAAGGGAGTAAAAGGAATTACAGATTTTACAAAAGGGGCTTGACCTTGGGGCCCCCCCCCAAAAATAAGTGATTTTTCCTGGACCCAAAAAATGAAACATTATTTGTGCGAAAAGGCCAAGTGGAAATAAAATTTTTAAAAAAAAGATAAGATCGAATGTCACATTTTGGGTGTCACACAGGATCTGGAAGGTATACGTCCCTTTAGTGTCCCTTATGGAGGGGGAAAAATTAGAGGGGGGAAAAAACAAAAAAAATTAAAATTTTAAAAGTGGGAGAATCCCCAAAAGTCAGTTTAAAACACGGGGAAAAATTGTTTTTTATTTTTGCAAATAGTCTCAAAAGAATTAGTAATTTTTGGCAAACAGAGAAACCATTTCACAAAACCTCATAGAGGGGAAATTTTAAGAAGCTTTGGGTCACAGGGAACGAGACAAGCCCTAAATTGGGTTAAAAAACCCCTCCGATAAGGGGGGAAACTAGTTATATTAAACATGAAATGTACAAAAAAAATGTGTAATGATTTTTTAAAGGGGAAAAAAGGGGTTTTTATGGTATTTTTTTCTGGACCCAACAAAAACCCTTCCTATGGAATTAGAAAAGGATTTTTTGGGGTTTTTAGAGAGGGGCCTTAATCACAAAAAGGGAATTTTTAAATTTATGATGTTCTAATCCCCAAATACCCAACTTTCTTTTTTTCCCGTTTCCCTAAGATCCATAAAGGGTTTTGTCCCCCGTTTTAAAGGCAGACCCTGTTTAAAGGTTTGGGATCAATTCGAAAAATTTGTGGGGAAATTTATATAGATAACATCTTGCGGGTTTTTTGTATTTTACTTTGCCATTTATAAAAGAGATACTTTGACCTTTTGGGGTAGACGGGAGGGTTTGCTTTTTGATAAAGAGGAAATTTTTGGGGTTTTCTATAGATGGGGAAAGCCTGTATAGAAAATATCCCCATGGAAAGAGGGATCCGGGGGCGAATTTTTTTTTGTCCACAAAAACCCATAAAATTTTTCGGGCTCATAATACTTTTGTCTTTTGATTTTGGACTTTGTGCTACGGCATAATTACTTTTTTTTGTAACAAACCTTTTTCCCCCATCAGGGGGCACCGCCCAAAGGGGAGCTCTTGGGGCTCCCAGTATCAAATCTGTTCCTGGGCTTTGGGAGGGTACCTTGGTTAAACCCCCGGGGGATGATCCCAAAGGGCCCCCCCAGATATTATTCTGGGGAGGTCATTTGATGACTTCATCATTCCCCTGGGAAGGGGACAAATGTCATTTTGAGGGTTTGTTGGGGCAACCCCAACAAAAATTAAAATCGGTATGCATTTCACAATTAAATGCAGGAGAATGTTTACCCTTTCCCGGGTTTTTTTTTATAAAAAATTGAAAGGTAATATTGTTTAAATAATTTTTTGGAAACCCCCAAAACAACTAACAGTTTTTTACAATGGAAAATTTTTCCATCCATTACCCTGTAAGAGGGAAAACCCAAAAGGTTAAAATTTTTAGGGGTTTAAAAAGAAACTGGCCCCGAGGAAAGGGGTTTTTTGGGACAGTAAAGGGATGTTGGAGAGAGATTTTTTTAATCGAGGGTATAAACCCAAAGGCCTGGAATTTACCTTTAGGGTTGCAAAAAAAACAAAAAGGACAACTTTTAAATTTCAGGGAAACCCCCAAAGGAATAAAGAGACCCCAACCCCCAAAAAAAAGAAAAGTTGCAACCCCCTTTATGACAGAAAACTAAAGCATCCCAAAAATCCTAAAAAATACTGGGGTATTTTGTTTTTTGGATCAAGGGTCTAGAGGGGTTTTCTTCCCTCAACCCCCCGAAAACCTTTTCGGAGGGGTAGATCCAAAAAAGAAAAAGAATGATCCATAGTTTATTTACACCAATACCCCACAAGGTACTTGGTTGGAAAGGAGGGCCCTTGGTATGTTCAAATGTGGGCCAAAAATGGGTAGCCTGTCCACATACAACAAAAATAAATCTTTTACAAGGCCCCAAATGGAAAAACAATTTTTTTTTCGTGATTTTTCCCAATTGAAAACGGTTGGAGTAGTTTTTCCAAAGTGACATGCCCCCGCCCAATCAATTAATTGGAAAAACAAAGGGGAATTTTAAGAGAAGAGGGGGGGAAAAATTTGGGGGGTTTCGAAAAAAGAAAAGAACCCCAGTGGCTCGACATGTGTTTGGGAAATATCATAATGGGTGAATGGGAATCTCTGCGCTTTTTTGGGTTTTGGAAGTTGTTTAGACCGGGCCCCCCCGAGGAGGGAATTTGGGGTAGACGAAACCTGTGTAAAGGGGGCCCAAGGGTTTACCGTTTGGTTTTTGGGGCCCAAAAAAAAGGGCCCAAATTGGGGACTTTTGCAATTTGGTTGTTTATTTTGAAAGGCTTACTTTGGGGCCCTTTTTGCCCTTGCTTTGCCCTTTTTTGGGCCCCTAAAAAGAGGGGCCCCTATGGATTTTTTTTAAGTCTTTAAACCAAAAGAAATGTATTTGGTTTTTCATATTTTTAATTTTTTATTATAATTTTAAATTGGGTTACTTACAGCTTGATAATCCAAGTCAGTGAGGACAATGAATTTTTGTACCCCAATTGGTTTTTTTCGACCCTTTTTTTAAACCCCGTGTTAATTTTTACGTGTTTGCTTATAATATTTGCTCTGGGAAAAATTAATTTTATATGCCCCCACATTTGGGCCTTTTTTTTTTAAATATTATGGCAGATGAAAGTGGGGGTTGGATTTTTTGGGGGGAAAAAGTAATTGGCTGGGGGGATTCCTGACAGTTTTTGTCCGGGTATGTGGTTTGGAGCTTTTGGCATCTTCATTTTTTTGATATGGGGTAAAACCCCTGAAAATGTGAATTGATATGACGTTGTGTTTTCCTTTTTAAATGCCAGTGCAAATTTTGGGGTTTTGAATGCCCGGCGCCGCGTGGGGTTGGGCCCGGGAAATTTAAAAATTTCGCGATGCATTTCCCGGGGATTTTAACCGGTGAAGTGACGGGTATTTTACTTCCCGGGCATGCGCGTTGAATATCCGGAACGCCGTTTTTAAAACCATTAGCAAAAAAATGGCACATATGTCATGGAACCCGGAAAAGAGCTTTTGTTTTTATTGTCTATGGTAAACACTGGTAATTGTTTTTCATACATCTTTTTGGGGGGTTTTAAGACATAAAAAGGGAACAGAGACAAAATTTCTCTGTATCCCTCTTATCTTGGGTGCCAGCGTACTAAAGGGGTGCGGGGAAATTTTTCGTTAATTTTACCTGGCCCGCACTTTAGTTGTACAGTCTATTTATCTAACTTTTTTTAAAATAAATGTTTTGTATATTTTGCCTTTTTATATAGGGGTTTTCCCTTTTTTTCCAAAAGTGGGGAAAATTTTTAATCCCTTGTAACCCTAGAATTGTATGGGGGAAAACCCCGGATAAACTGGGGGTTTTTAAAAGGGGTCCCTTTACACCATGTATGTATTGTTTGTCCCTTAAAGAGGGGCCCTCTTTTACGGGGGCGATTATTCCCCCTGGCAATAGTGCACAGATGCGAAACATCTAGGGATGCAGTGGTATTAATTTTAGGGGTTTTTGAAATTAATATTTTTAAAAAGGGTTTAAATTTAAAAATTTTTGTTTTTTTAAAAGGGATTTTTTATTTTAGTTTATATAATTTGGGATAAATCCCCTGTTCATAGAAAAAATTTTTAGTATTTTAAAAAATTGCCTAATCATCAAATGTCACCCCAGAGCTCGTTTTCGCATAAAATTTCCCTCTGTGGGTTTTGTGAAACAAAACTAAGGCGATGGAGGAATTAAAACGCCAAGTGGGGGGGCATGCAATCTGGTTTTCTCTCGTTCTTTTCCAAAGCAAAAAGACGTGTTTTTATGTAATTTTTACGTTTTGGTTTTTTTACAAAAAGATGGGAAAAAAAGTTCCATGCCCGGCCCCAAAAAGTTTAAAAAGTCCTGAGACAACCCCCCTTTAAGTGTGAAAGGGCCGAAGGAATAGGGAGCCATTTCATCGCAATTTCAAGCGTGGGCACTCCCCTCAAGAAAAGACAAGGAAGCAGAAATTTTTTTTTTGTCAAGCCGGGGAAAAATTAACCCAGAAGATATCGCTGAGTTTACTGCTCCTCAAGTGGGTCATCGCCCCCACCTAAGTCGCAGCTGGGGGCCCACAAAACCGATACCCTTCCCTCGCGTGAAGAAAAAAAAGACAAGAAAGTTTTTCTGTTAATAAACTAAAAAATAAATTGGTTTGTTCTGCTCTTTTTGCTACGTTTTTTTCAGGACTTTATTGGCCCGCCTGACGAAAATTTTAGGAAACTGAAAGACTAAAAGTGTTTTTAAATTTTTGATTTTTGCAAATAAAAATGGGTTTCAAGTATAAAAACCCCTGTTTTTTTTTTTTTCGACGGGGGGAAAAAGGTTGAAAAATTTATAGGCAAAAAACGGCCCCAACACAACAACCTCCCCAAAAAATTTTTAAAAAAAAAAACTTTTCAGCCAATGGGTTTAAAAACTGTGAGGGGAGAAAAAGCCACTTTGAAGCCCCTTTTTGTTCAAAGGACCAAGATTCTAGTGTATCCAAACGCAAAATGACCCCCCAAAAAAATTTTTAAATATGACTTCTCAGCCCCTGTTATAAATTGTAAAAGGGGGGAAATGCCCCTTAGAAGCCAAATTTCTGCTTTCCCAAAGGGGCCCTTTTTTAAAGCTGTACCTATGAAATACAAGTGCAAATACTTTGCAAATTTGTGTTTGGGGGGAATATCCGTACAAGATGGGGCCCCTTTTTAACCAAAAAAAGGCCTGCGCCCCAAAAAGGGAAATAAAACTAATAAATTTTTGTAGGATAAATTTAAAAAGTTGTTTTTTTTCAAAAATTTTAAAAACACCTTGGGGGGGGGGGGGGGGGGCTACAATATTTCTGAAATTTAAATTTAAAGTAAAGGTGGCTCTAGGGGCAAAACGGGCCTCCCAAAGTAAAAAAAAAAAAAAAAAAAAAACCTATTTTTAAATGTAACGGATAATTTAAAAAGGGGTTTTTTTTTCACCTATTTAAAAACATGCGGTGGGCTACCCAAAAATTTCTGTAATTTAAATTTTAAATACAAGGGGCTCTAAAGAACCAAAAATGGGGCCCCACCCCAAATTTAAAAAAAAAAAACCCATTTTAAATGTATAAAGAATAAAAGGGGGTTTTTTTTCACCCATAAATACAAAAAACCCGCTAGAAAAAATTCTAGAAAAGTTTGTATCCTTTTATAAGAACAAAGTGGGTCTTTTAACAAAACGAGCTGCGGCAAAGTGAAAAAAAACAAATTAAATTGTTTACGATAAAAAAAGGTGGGTTTTTGCACCCACAAATACACCCACCCGTTACTATAAAAGATTGTTTTCCTAATATAAGTGCAGGTGCACAAAATTTCAAACTAAATTTACCAAAAACTGGCCAAAAACGGGGAATAAAAACCCCTTTAATGCCGGGTCAAAGCAGAGTCTGGGGTGCACAAATTAATCCATTCTCCTTTCAAAAGCCTGCCCGCCCGCCAGCCTGTTTGTCGGTTGGCCCCTAAATTTTACTTTAAAACCCCCGTCAGGGAAAAAGACCTTTAAAATTTTCCCTTCACATTTCCCTTTCCACTTTAGTGGCGGAAACTCCCCAAGTTTTGGAACGTCCCCCCCCCCTCAATGTGTGAAAGTAATACAACAAATTTAAAGATTTTTAGAAAGGATGGGAAATATCTGAGGGTCCTTTTAACAATTTTCCTTAGAGCAAATTTATGTATTTGGTATCAGCGGGATTTTAAAATTTTATTGGGCTAGGCCCCACGAGTTTTTAGCTCTCACTTTTCATCTTTATTTCTGTTTTTAGTGCTGAAAAAGAATGGGCAGGGTTTCTCTATCCCCCAACCCTTTTCCACCCCCCTGCTTGTCTTGATAAGTTGTTTTGGGTTTTAATGAAAAAAAGCGTTTAAATTTGTTTTTTTTGTGATAAGTTTTTATACATTGTTTATTTTACTGTGCCCAAAGAATGTTTTTAAAGACTTTTTAAACCCCAGTTATTTCGGGTAATTGTATTGTTTCTTTTAAAAATTTTAAAAAAGAATCGTTTAAAAAAAAAAAAAAAAGAATTTAACAAAGTAGACCCTTTTTTAAATTTCATTGCTCTTTTGATTTAAATTTTTTCTCAACGCACACCCGGGGTTTTTATGGGGTTTTGGGCCCCAACTATTTGGGGAAGAGCTGGAGTGAAGTTTACCTAGGGGGAAAATCCTCCTTTGAGCAGGCTCATTGTCTTTTGTTTTCAGATAAGCAATTTTTTTTAAATCCCGAGAACCTTGTAACCTAAGTTTACGGGAAAATAAAATCTTTTGAAATTGTCAAATCAGGGGTCAACTAGTTTTTAGAGAAGCTTTAAAAATGCCCAATCACGGTTAAGGGAAAAACCCCCAAAACCTGAAAAGAGGGGGAAAATGTAAGAAAATTGGGGTGTGAATTTTAAAAAATGAGGGTTTAGGGGGGAAAAAAACCCTTTTAAGGAATGTCCCCCAGCAAAGAAGGGGTTTTTTTTTTGTCAAAACCCTTCCCCCTAACGTCAATAGAAAAAACCAAGTGTTGTCTAAACAGCTTGGATTTTTGATGGCCCCGATTTTACATCCAAACACCCTTAAAAAAAAAAAAAAAAAAAAATGGACTGCAAATTTTTTTCCTCCTTGGGTTTTCGGACAGAACATGTATTGTTTTAAATTTTTTAGGGGGAAATGTTGAATTTGCAGGGGCTACGGGCGAAACGTCCCAATAAATTTTTCAAAAGACGGGAAAAAAACCAGTCCCCCTTCTTTAATTTAGAATTTCCCAACCCGGGATTTTTTTTTGTTCGGTAGCCGTTTCCCAAAACTTTTTTTAGGCCTGGTTTTTTTAAAAAGGGGGTTTTTACGATGTAAGGTTTACATGGGATCCTCCAAAATGGGTATTTAATGACTTTTCCCAAATATATGTGATTACAAAAAAATGAAGCCCCATAAAAAACTACGCATTTCTCCCTTCCCCCCGTTTTTCCTTTTAAAGTTTGGAAAATTTGACACGACCGGAGAGCGGGCAGGACTGATCTGGCCTGCTTGCGTGAAACAAATTTTATCTGATGAAGGGAAAATGACTGAAACTTTCAAGGGGGTGTGGAAAAGTGCTGTAAAGAAATTTTTCTGTGTATAATTAAAACCCGCCCCGAGTAAAAAAGTTAATTTTTTTGAGTTTAACTTTTTATGGCCCCTCCCTTAATTCCCCACCCCTTGCCCCCCCCCCCCCTCTTAGTCCCGAGCTTTCATGACCCTCAGCGTGATTTGGTTTTTCTTTTTTCCCTTTTTGTTAAAGGAGGTAAGGGAACTTGCGGGCCTGACAAATTTCCCCCTTTAAAACGAAAACCCCCTTTTTTCCTGAAATTTTTCAAATTTGCCCCCACCCGAGCTTTCTCTGGCCCCCCTTGCGTGTTTTGCATATCTTTCGATGACAGGGAACAGAAAAGGGGCTTTTTCTAGGGGCTGTTGGGGGGGGAAAGATCCGGGTTTTTTTTGTTTTAGGGAAAAATTTTCCCGGGGTTTTAATGTCATTTTTGAGTACCCCCAAATTTCACACACTCCCTGCTTCCTGGCTCTCTTTCAGCCCCTCCTCCCTCTCCTCAGTGAAGATGCCTGTTTGTTTATCTTCTCTTCTGAGCAGACAAACGCACTTCGTCGCAAAACCCCTTTAAGGGGTTAAAAATAGGGATAAATGATTACTCTAACTAGTAAGTACAATAGCTTATCAGGTAAACAACAGCTAATCTTGTTAGAAATAATTTGATTTTTTCTGGATGCTCGTGTTGTCTGTTTGTGGTGTGATTTCATTTCCTACTCTCTGCTCAAATCAGATAACAGTGTGGTCTGGTATGCAGGTTTCCATAGAAACCTGTATGCAATCAGAACACATAAAATGTCTCATATCTCATAACCAAAGTGAAATATATTGACCAATGCATTTAGAAAAAGCCTTCATTTAACTGTCCTGTCATGTTGAGAGCTAATCTTTTGAGTGAGAAAACTCCTTTAGTGAACAGCTCAATTTTTCAGTTTTTGCATACACCGATTCCAGTGGGTTAGAGTCCTTTCTCCCTCTGTACAAGTTGTTAGTTAGCATGGCCATTGTACTTTGGTTTTAACACAGTACAATGGAGCATCTTAGTTATGAGGAGAGGTTAGTAGAATTGAACTTATTTAGTCTTGAGAAAAGACGGCTGTGGGAGGACATGATTAATTTATATACTTATATAAATGGTCCCTACAAAAAGTACAGGGAAAAATTATTTCATGTAAAGCCCCTTCAAAAGACAAGGGGACATTCCCTTCAGCTAGAGAAAAAAAGGTTTCAATCTCCAGAGGAGAAAAGCGTTCTTCACTGTAAGAATTGTAAATCTGTGGAATAGCCGCCTGAGGAGCTGGTCACAGCAGGAACAGTTGGGCATTTCAAGAAAGGCTTAGCTAACTACCTGAAACAAAATAATATCAATGTGTACGTAGCTATGTAAAACTCTGGATCCTGGCTGGTGGCAGCTCTGGGGTCAGAGATGGGGTGTCCCCTAGAGCAGATTAGTTCTTGCCTTGTGGGTTTCAGGTTATTAACCAGTGGGGAGGCTGGGCTTGAACTCCTTGTCGCCCTCCCTTCACCCACATTTTACCCACCCTTGGTTGAACTTGATGGACATGTGTCTTTTCTCAACCGTACTATATACTGTAACTATGTAACCCCTTCAAATGTTAGCACACTCGAATTAATGGCACTTTAAAGTCAACAGGTTCCAAATAAAACTAAAAAATTTGACTTCCAGGGGCGGGGCATCGCGCATGGCCGCTTTTTACAGAGGCTCCTGGTGAAGGCATCTGAATCCAGAGGATTTCTCCACCATCCGAGCCCTGGATCTTCCAAACGACCCTCTACAGGTGGAAAGAGTGCACAGGATTGGGGTCCGCAGGGATGGGGAGGCCCGTCCCAGACCGGTGATAGCCTGCTTTCACAACTGGTCTGTCAAGGAACAATTTTTGCGGGCGTACCGGCGATGCCGAGAACTAAAGGTGGCCAGTGAGAGGATTCTTATGTTCCAGGATTTTTCCAATAGGGTGTCCCTGAAGAGAAAAGCATACCATCCGGTCTGTAGTTATTTGCATGACATTAACATCAGATTCCTGCTGCTTTTCCCGGCAAAGCTTAAGGTCCTGGACAATGGTAGAATGATAACCTTTGACTCCCCGGAAGAGGCGGCCAGGCGGTTTTTGCAGCAGGATGGAGATTAGCTAATGGAGCGCCTTCTGCCCCTCGGGAAGGCCAGCCACACAATTCAATTTTGGCCCGGAACGCTATAGAATGTCTCATGGAGAGGTCTCATTAATGTTTTTAGCGCTCCTCTGGGCTATGGCTGCACGGGTTGCCGCCTTCTGCGGTATCTTGGTTCAATTTGTTATTCTTGTAGAATTTTGTGATGTTTACACACTTTTGTTGGGTTCCGCCGCTCCTCAGACTTTATGTCGTCCTGGTCTGCTCCCCAGAGATGACATATACTCGCCACCTCCCTCCCCCTCAACTGGATGGGGAAAGCGCTCGCTGGGACGCTTGGAAGCATCCCTGTTTACGGGTGTTCTCCTGCCGGCTCCCCTTGTTTAGGGATGCGGGATGAGTGGAGACGCCTCTCTAACCCTGGGCTGCCCCCTGGCTCCGCAAATAAATGTCCTCTCATAGAATGTTACAGGCCTTAATATTCCAGAAAAACGCAGACTCGTTTTGCTTCACCTCAAAAGATTGAAGGCAGACATCATATGTCTGCAAGAGACACATTGGAAGATGAACAATTTCGTGCCCCTGCGAGCCCGATTGGTGGATCCACCGTTGCTGGCCAACTATTGTAATAAGTCCCGTGGCGTCACAATATACTTTCGAGCTGGCCTAGTACAGTCTATTACTGACCAATATATTGATGAGGCAGACAGATTTATATATTTGAGAGTGATGATTGCCATCGCTGCACACACCCTGGTCAAAACCCCTATGCCCCGAATGGCTCCAAATGACTCTTTTTTTTTTGCCGACCTCACCAATTTTCTACTGCAGCGAAAATGATAATTTAATCTTAGTGGGAGACCCTTTTAAAGTGGCTCCAGACCCACTTTGACGATCTTGCACAGGTCGAGTCGAGGGCCCCTCAACTCCTCGATCACACACCTTATGGACCACCTGGGTGTCTATGACCCCGTGGCTCATAACCCCCAGACCGATCTTTCAAATTTTACTCAGCTGTTATATCTTTTTGAGATTGACATGGCCCTGTTTTTCTATGACTATGTTGACGATTACTGCTATCGACATCCCGGGGCATAGTCATATCGGAACCAAACCCTCGATAGGGTTTTTCGATAGTGAGCAGTCGATAATGACGATACCATAAATTCTATGGAGAAGCAACAACACCTTCATTCTTACACCCAAAAAGGCTGGAGAAGCTGGAAAATTTAAAATCCACAACATCAAAAGATACGTGCTACATCTTAGCAACACACTTAGGTTATAAAACCACAAGAAAAAAAAACACACACCATTTACTAATCCCTGTCTTGTACACAGCATGACCCCTTTAAACCCATGCATCACCCACAAATTAAAAAATGCCAGAAGGGGAGTATGATTTGAACCATCATCTTACTTGAACTGGACATTGAATATCCCTGTCCTGGAACGCAGCATGAGCCCCAAACCTGCATGACCCCCAGATTTAAAAGTGCCAGAAAAAGGAGTCTTTCAAAACCCCCATTTTAGTTTCACTGGACATTGACTATACCGTCCTGGGCCACAGCATGAGCCCCAAACCTGCATGACCCCCAGATTTAAAAAGTGCCGGAAAAAGGAGTCTTTCAACCACCATTTAGTTTCACATGACCTTGAATATACCTGTCCTGGGGCCCCCACATGAGCCCCAAACCTGCATAACCCCCGGATTTAATAAGTGCCAGAAAAAGGAGTCTTTCAACCACCATTTTAGTTTCACTGGACATTGACTATACCTGTCCTGGGCCACAGCATGAGCCCCAAACCTGCATAACCCCCAGATTTAAAAAGTGCCGGAAAAAGGAGTCTTTCAACCACCATTTTAGTTTCACTGGACATTGACTATACCTGTCCTGGGCCACAGCTTGACCCCCAAACCTGAAAGGACCCCCACATTTAAAAAGTGCCAGAAAAAGGGAGTCTTTCAACCACCATTTTAGTTTCATTGGACATTGACTAAAACCTGTCCTGGGCCACAGCATGAGCCCCAAACCCTTTCATGACTCCCACATTTAAAAAGTGCCGGAAAAAGGAGCTTTCAACCACCATTTTAGTTTCACTGGACATTGACTATACCAGTCTGGGCCACAGCATGACCCCCCAAACCTGCATGACCCCCACATTTAATAAGTGAGGTAAAAAGTAGTCTTTCAACCACCATTTTAGTTTCACTGGACATTGACTATACCTGTCCTGGGCCACAGCATGAGCCCCAAACCAGCATGACCCAGGGCCGGAGTTACAGTGGGTGCGGTGAGAGCCCAGGCTGGCGTCCGTCATCTATTAACACGCAGGGTTAAAAAATGCCCTGATGACGCAGCAAACGAAAACTGTCGTGCTGAAGCAGAGTTGGGGAAGGGAAGTGTGAGAACTCCAGCCTTCCTCAGTACACAGTCAATACCTGGGTAGCGCTTGCCCCTCCGTAAAGAGTGTGGACCAATTGAGCTTCAACTTGGAAAACTGGTGGTAACGCTCATGTTACACCCAGGTGCCCTTTATCTGGGAATTCTTTTCTCATTTTACTCAACGTGCTGGAGGAAATGGTCTCTGTACTTTGTTCTCTGTCCGTGCTCCATACTCCATGTCCTCTGAATAACCTACATCTGGTCAAGTTTTCCTGTACCTCCCTTGTAACAATTCAGAGGAATTTTTTTAACAGCTATTTTGTACATGCAAGTTTTTTGTTTTTTTTTCTATTCAAAAGCTTTATTAAGAGAATACAGCAGATAAGGTACAGAACATAATATGCAGTGAAGTGCACATAAGGTTTGTAAAGAACAGTAGGCCTGGTCGACCAAACAAGAAAGAATAGTACATCATAATAAAGATAAAATATATCATACCGACCAGTTAAAGATAATGAAATACTCATGTAACAAACAGTGTATACCACGAGAATAATCAAAAATAAAAAGGGGGCACCTGGGGGGGAGGGAAGGACCGGAAAGGGAGGGGTGGGGGTTGCGGATGAGGACAGAACCCGGCGACCCAAACACCAGCAGACGAGACCCCAGAGTGAGATGATGTAATGCAATCTGCGTGTAGCAGTTTATGATTCAACGCGAAGTGCAACCATAGTTAGGAGGTTGTGGGCAGAGAAAGATATCGCATCAGGTAGTGAGCGTACGGAAGAGTGGTGAGGATTGGAAAGCGAGCCAGGTTTTGGACACAATGTCAGATTGGGCCGGGGTATGAGCTACTAGCTCCTCCATTCAATGTATATGCGAAATCCTCCGCAAACCATTTCATCAATAGTGGGTGGACTCGTAGATTTCCAGTGACGGGGTATCACTGTTTTAGCCGCCTGCAGGAGGTGACGCAACAGAGATTTTTTTATATGCTGGATCTTACATCAAACATGAACAGCAAGGAGGCTTCAGGGAACAAGGTAGTCGTAAATCTGTGAGTTCCTGAATTAACTCTGTAAACCCCCTCCCAAAAGCCCCTGAATGGAGGGCAGTCCCACCATATATGGGACATAGTGCCCACCCGCACTCCCACAGCACCAACAAGTGTCAGGCACAGATGGGTAACCATTATGTATGCGGAAGGGACCCTGTACCATCTGGACAATATCTTGAAACACGTCTCCTGGGACTTGGAGGCAATGGACAGCTTGTGGGTGAGTCCTAAAACAATTAGTCCACTGGGAGGTAGAGAAACATGTCCCCAGTTCAGATTCCAGGCCGCACAATATGGTGGCAATGAGATGTTTTGAGGAGGCTAACTCTTTGTATAAGCAGGAGATGGAGTGTCTCGGGGGTTTTTCAAGCAGACACAGCTGTTCGAATGGAGACAGGGGCCGATTAAAATTCACCACTTGCCTAATGGAATCAAAGTAGTGTCGAAGTTGCGCGAATTTGTACATGCAAGTTTTTTAGTACTTTTAAATTTTAAAAACACATTTTTTTTAAAAACGGAAAAGGAATCCCACCATGTCTTTGTTTTTCTCTTTTT
>JAODAL010057014.1:0-22938 GCA_025379985.1 Phyllomedusa bahiana
ATACCACTTCCTGCCCGGAAAACGTTAAAAAACAAAAAACGCATCCGGCTTTCCCACAGAAAAATGTGGACTTTTTGGGCTTTCACAGATAATCAGGCATGGATCTTGATGATGTTTTGGCCCCTTTGTGAGGTGACCATTAGTTGGGGTCTACTTCACATTCTTTTTCCAACGAAGGGCCCCTTTTGAAAAATTTTTTTAAAATGTCATTTTTACTGCTTTTTTTATTCTCAATTCCCAACAGTTATTTTCTGTTTTGCTGTGGGGAGAAAAAAGAACCAAGGTTTCATGACAAAACCATATTCCTTTAAAATATTCATTTTTAAATTTTTCACTTCCAAGGGTTTTGGGGTCAGTGCCCCCCCAATTTTTTAAACAGTGGTGAGAAGTCTATTTATAATTTTTTTGGGGGTCATGTTGCTCTGAGATACAGAAAATATGGTCCTTTGGGAAACAAAAATTGGTTTCTAAGTGGCATTTTCTTCAAATTTTTAACAGTGGCTGAGAAGTCATTTTTAAATTTTTTGGGTCATGCTGCTTTAAAAATGGAGCAATATACAGGTCCAATTCTAAAAAAATTGTTCTATAGACTTTTTTTTTTTTAAAATTTTAAAAAGTGGTCATGGGTCATGTTTTAAATTTTTTTGGGGGATTTGTGTTACATAGTATACTACAGGTCCTATTATAAAAATGTTGTTTCAAACAGAATTTGTCCTTCAAATTGCCCAAAGGGGCCAAGGGTCTGCTTTAAATTTTTTGGGAGGCTTTTTGCTGGACATGCAGCATATAAGGTCCTATTCAAAAAAATGTTGTTTTTAACAGACTTTGTTCTTCACAATGGTAAGAGGGGGCTCAAGGTGATGGTGCTGTCGAAACGGAATGGTAGTAAAAGTTAATGGACAATTTTGCAAAATGACTTTTTTGCAAGATCTTTAACATAGCTATCAATCCCTTTATTGAGAAAACCCCATTTAAATAAAATTTAAAAAAAAGAGAAACAAAGAATGGTCTGATTCCCTCCGTTTTAAAAAAATGTTTTTCTTAAATTAAAGTCTAAAAAACTTGCATGTACCAAAAAAGCTGTTAAAAAATTCCTCTAATTGTCAAGGGGGCAGGAAAAATTGACCCGATGTAGGTTATTCAGAGGACATGGAGTATGGGGCCGGACAGAGAACAAAGTACAGAGACCATTTCCTCCCGCACATTGAGTAAAAAAGAAAAAAAAAAATGCCAAAATAAAGGGGACCTGGGGGGTAACAGGAGGTTTCCACCAGTATTTCCAAGTGAAGCTCAATTGGTCCACATATACGGAGGGGCAAGCGTACCCAGGTATTGACTGGTACTGAGGAAGGCTGGGTTCTCACCCTTTTGCTCCGCACCTTTCTTCAGCAAAGACAGTTTTCGTTCTGCGTCATCAGGCATTTTTAATGGTGTTAAAAGAACGGACGAGCCTGGGCTCTCACCAAAACCCCCTGTAAAATCCGGCCCCGGGTCATGTGTGGCCCCGGCAGGTATAGCAATGTCCAGTGAAAAATAAAAAAGGTGGTTGAAAAATTCCTTTTTCCCGGCACTTTTTAAATTGGGGGTTATGCAGGTTTGGGGTTCTGCTGTGGCCCAGGACAGGTATTCAATGTCCAGTGAAACTAAAATGGTGGTTGAAAGACTCCTTTTTCCGGGACTTTTTAAATGTGGGGGTCATGCGGTTTGGGGCTCATGCTGTGGCCCAGGACAGGTATAGTCAATGTCCAGGGGAAACTAAAATGGTGGTTGAAAGACTCCTTTTTCTGGCACTTTTAAATCTGGGGGTCATGCGGGTTTTTGGGGCTCATGCTGCGTTCCGGGAAACAGGGATATTCAATGTCCAGTGAAACTAAATAGTGGTTGAAAGACTCCTTTTTCCGGAAACTTTTAAATCTGGGGGTCATGCAGGTTTGGGGCTCATGCTGCGTTCCAGGACAGGGATAATCAATGTCCAGTTCAAGGAAGATGATGGTTCAAATCTTTACTGCCTTCTGGCACTTTTTAATTTTGTGGGGGATGCAGGTGTAAGGGTCAGGCCGTGGTACAAGACAGGGATAGTGAATGGTGTGTGTTTTTTTTTCTGTGGCTTTTAAAACCCTTTAAGTGTGTTGCTAAGATGTAGCACGTATCCATTTGGACTGTTGTGGATGTTAACTCCAGCTTCTCCAGCCCTGTTTGGGTGTAAGAATGAAGGTGTTGTTGCTCTCCCATAGACTTTAATGGTCATCGCTCATAATTGACTGCTCACTATCGAAAAACCTTATCGATGGTGGCCGACTATCGACTATCGCCCGATGTCGATAGCCAACGTAATCGCTCAACACTACTCCTGACCTGTGTGTGGACGGTCTCCAAGACAGATTAATTTCAACATGGCCTCTTTTCTCTGGACCGTGATGCCACAGAGGACCTTGGGGAAAGAGCCCTGCACCATCCCTGGGTTTTTTAAGTGCGTGCGCCGAGCCTGAGAGCCCCCGTCACGACCAAAAGACATCCACCCAGCCCCACGCAGTGAGCTGTCACAGAGATAAAAGGGGCCCTTGGCCGTGCTTACTAGTCCATGTGTCGGAGGTGTGATGGACTCTTCCGGACGCAGATGCAGACAACGCGCTTGAAATTTTAGATGACACGTGGCTGGCCAGGGAAAGGGACGGCTTTTCTGGCAAAGAAATGCTGCTCGGAAATCTGGTATTGGGGGCAGGCAAGGGCCATCGTGGGGGAAAAACCCATCTGTGTCCACCAGACGGAAAAAGGCAACATTTCCAAGGCCAAAAAGCCTGGCAATGCCGACATTAAGGCTTTTGGTTTTGGGATGGTTTGGGTTAAAGTGTTTTTTCTTCTGCTCTCAAACCTGGAAGACAGAAGGGGGTTTGCTGGGACTGGCCGCTGTACGGCGGGCAGGTCGTCAAACTGGCGGAAGGAGAAGGTGTAGGATGGGTCTCTGGTTTTGGTGCTGGTGGTACTCGGGCGACGGGGGAGGTGATCCCTGATCATGACTCTGAGAAACATGGGCAGCAGAGGAACGCGTGGGGGTGGCGGAGGAGGAGGAGGCGGAGGCAGGGGGGTGTGACAGTGGTTGGAGGCCCGGGGTCGGTCTGGCCTTTTTTGGCCAAGTATTGCCTCCATTTCAACTCATGCATTCGCTGCATGTGACTAGTACATTTTGGGGTGGTGGTTAAACACCTAAGATTCTTGCCTCTACTTATGCGTTTACGGAAAAAGGCGGCAATGACATCGCTGGGTGAATCAGAGGCTTGCTCAAAGAAGGCCCAGGCTTGAGAGGCCCTGGACCTTTTTGACGGCGATAAGCGAGGAGCGGGGTTTCGCTGACCTTGGCTGTGGGAATCATTTTCAGCGGACTTCTGCAACCGCCCTACCCCTTTTTGAGGCGGGACCCGTATTGAACTACCCCATGTCTTCCTCCTTGTCCACTGATGAAGCGCTCGCAAGCAAATTCTGCGGAAAAGACCAGGGATGACCGCAATGTCGTCATCACCATCATCATCATCATCAAAAAAGGTGACTGGTCGTCCTGACTTTCTGCATCCAGAAGCTGCGGGCTTTTAAGAAAGGGGGCACTGCAAGGCGTTGCCGACGCCCGGGATTTTTGCCGGATTGACCGGTTCCTTTCCTCCTCTGTTTGGCATCAGTAACTGGGGGTCAGAGCAGACTAATCATCTCTTTGGCATCTTGATCTCTTAACCCTGCCTTCTGACCCCAACCGCATTTTGTCATCAAGAGGTCTTCAGAAAATGGATTATCCACAGTGGTGGGTACAGGAGTTAACATTTGGGCTGCCTTAGCTTCATGTTGGAAGGATGCTGATGATGCTGAGGGCGACATTTGTGGCCGTGACTGGGGACGAGGAGGTTTAAAACTGCTGGATGCAGGTTGCATTAACCACTGATAACAGATTGGCGACGATGTTCGTTACTGAGATTCACAGGGCCTTGACACCAGCGATGACAGGCCTGACGGTCCTGCAACTGACGATCCGTGGCATGCGTGTTGTCACCAGCATGAAAGGAACACCTTCTCTCGTACCTCTACCTCCATGTCCTACCCCCCTCTTTTCTCGCTTACCACCTGAATTTCGCATCCATGTTCAGAAAAATAAAAAATTTGAGAAGGTATGGAAGAGTTTTTGGGAAAATCTCTTATTAAAAGATGGCAATCACAGCTATTCTCAAATCCCTCAAATCAAAACAAAATTGCTGGATTGAAATTTAAGTGCTAGTTACCTCTATCAACCAAAGCTTTACTGACCAAAAGTGAAAAAAAAACCTGTCTGAAATGTATACGGATAATAAACGGTATTTTTGGCATCTATCAATTCACCTGTGGTGACTACAAAATTGATGTATTCAAATTTAAACTGCAAAGTACCTATCAACAAAGCTTGACTGAACCAAAAGTTTAAAAAAAACCTGTCTGAAATGTATAACGGATAATAAACTGTATTTTTGGCACCTATCAATTCACCCGTGGTGACTACAAAATTGCTGTATTCAAATTTAAGTGCTAAAGGGACCTCTAATCAACAAAGCTTGACTGACCCAAAGTGAAAAAAAACACCTGTTTTGAAATGTATACGGATAATTTAAAAGGTATTTTTTTGGGACCTATCAATCACCTGTAGTGACTACAAAATTGCTGTATTCAAATTTAACTGCATAGTAGCTCTATCAACAAAGCTTGACCGACCAAAAGTGAAAAAAACAAACCCGTCTAAAATGTATACAGATAAATAAAACGGTATTTTTGGCACCTATCAATTGACCTGTGGTAACTACAAAATTGCTGTATTCAAATTTAAACTGCAAAGTTAGCTCTATCAACAAAGCTTGACTGACCAAAAGTGAAAAAACACCTGTCTGAAATGTATACGGATAATAAAAGGTATTTTTGGCACCTTTTCAGTACACCTGTGGTGACTACAAAGTTGCTGGATTCAAATTTAACTGCAAGGTGGCTCTATCAACAAAGCTGGCCTGCGCCAAAGTGAAAAAAACATGTATCTGAAATGTATACAGGATAATAAATGGTATTTTTTGGCACCTATAAACCTGTGGTGACTACAAAATTGCTGGATTAAAATTTAACTGCAAGGTGGCTATATCAACAAAGCTTGACTGACCAAAAGTGAAAAAAACACCTGTCTGAAATGTATACGGATAATAAAGGTATTTTTGGCACCTATCAGTACACCTGTGGTGACTACAAAGTTGCTGGATTCAAATTTAACTGCAAGGTGGCTCTATCAACAAAGCTGGCCTGCGCCAAAGTGAAAAAAACCCGTATCTGAAATGCAGGGGCGTCGCTAAGCAGATTCATTCGGGGCACGAGCCCCGAATGAATCTGCCTGTGCCCCGAGTCTCGGCGGCTCCAGGCCGCTGCCTTGGACCTGGGGGCGCACCTCAGTGCGGGGGCGCCCGCCGATCTCTCTGACTGTGGCACCCGTTTCCAGCGGCCGCGCAGTCAGAGTCGGGAGGAGGGCAGGTCGGATCAGTCCCGTCCTGTCTGCTCGCCAGTAGGTATGGGCGCTTGCTGAGCGGCGTGCCGAGAGGTGGGCGTCGCAGGGGAGGGACGCGCCGCTGTCATCACCCCCTGCGACGCTGGGATCCCCCTTGAGCGGCAGCTCTGGCCGGCCGGGGGAGGTCCCTTTGCCCCGCGAGACGGCGTAAGCAGCGTGATGATATCACGCTGCTTAAAACCGCTCTCAAGCTGCAGGACCAGGACGCTGCGGACCGGGCTCATTAGGTAAGTAGGTTTTTTTTAATTTTATAGCTACAGGGGGCATGTGGGGCTACAGGGGGCATGTGTGGCTACAGGGGGCATATGGCTACAGGGGGCATATGGCTACAGGGGGGGCATGTGTGGCTACAAGGGGGGGGCATATGGCTACAGGGGGGGGCATGTGGGGCTACAAGGGGGGGCATATGGCTACAGGGGGGGCATGTGGGGCTACAGGGGGCATATGGGGCTACAAGGGGGGGCATATGGCTACAGGGGGGGGGGCATGTGGGGCTACAAGGGGGGGCATATGGCTACAGGGGGGGCATGTGGGGCTACAAGGGGGGGCATATGGCTACAGGGGGGGCATGTGGGGCTCCAAGGGGGGGCATATGGCTACAGGGGGGCATTGGGGGCTACCGGGGGCATATGGCTACGGGGTGGAATGTGGGGCTACAAGGTGGGGCATATGGCTACAGGGGGGGCAATTGGGGCTACAAGGGGGGGCATATGGCTACGGGGGGGGCATGTGGGGCTACAAGGGGGGGCATATGGCTACAGGGGGGGCATGTGGGGCTACAAGGGGGGGCATATGGCTACAGGGGGGGGCATGTGGGGCTACAGGGGGCATATGGCTACAGGGGGGGCCTTGTGTGGCTTACAGGGGGGGGCATATGGTTTACAGGGGGGCATGGGGGCTACAGGGGGATATGGCAAACAAGGAGGGGCATGTGTGGCTACAAGGGGGGGCATATGGCTACGGGGTGGGGCATGGGGGACTACAGGGGAGGGCATGTGTGGTAAGAGGGGGGCATATGGCTACAGGGGGGCATGTGTGGCTAAAGGGGGGCATATGGCTACGGGGGGGGCTTGTGGGGCTACAGGGGGGGCATGTGTGGCTACAGGGGGGGCAATTTCTGGCTACAGGGGGCATATGGCTACAGGGGGGCATGTGTGGTTACAGGGGGCATATGGTTACGGGGGGGCATGTAAGGCTACAGGGGGCATATGGGTACGGGGGGGGCATGTGGGGCTACAGGGGGCATATGGGTACGGGGGGGCATGTGGGGCTGCAGGGGGCATGTGGGGCTACAGGGGGCATATGGCTACGGGGGGCATGTGGGGCTACAGGGGGCATGTGTGGCTACAGGGGGGGGGCATGTGGGGCTACAGGGGGCATGTGTGGCTACAGGGGGGGGGCTGTGGGGCTCCAGGGGGCAAATGGGGACGGGGGGGGGGCATGTGGGGCTACAGGGGGCATATGGCTACGGGGGGGGGGGCATGTGGGGCTACAGGGGGCATGTGTGGCTACAGGGGAGGCATGTGGGGCTCCAGGGGGCATATGGCTACAGGGGGCATATGGCTACAGGGGGCATGTGTGGCTACAGGGGGGGCATATGGCTACAGGGGGTGCATGTGGGGCTACAGGGGGTGCATGTGGGGCTACAGGGGGCATATGGCTACAGGGGGGGCATTGTGTGGCTACAGGGGGCATGTGTGGCTACAGGGAGGCATGCCCACTGGCTACAGGGGGCATATGGCTACAGGGGGCATGTGTGGCTACTGGGGGGCATGTCACTGGCTACAGGGGGGCATGTGGGGCTACAAGGGGGGGCATATGGCTACGGGAGGGGGCATGTGTGGCTACAGGGGGACATGTCACTGGCTACAGGGGGGGCATGTGTGGCTACAGGAGAGCATGTCACTGGCTAAGGGGCATATAGGGCTAAGGGGGCATTTTCACTGGCTACAGGGGGCCTATATGTCAAAGGGGGCATGTCACTGGCTACAGGGGGCATATATGGCTAAGGGGGCATGTCACTGGCTACAGGGGGCATATATGGCTAAGGGGGCATGTCACTGGCTACAGGGGGCCTATATGGCTAAGGGGTATGTCACTGGCTTCAGGGGGCCTATATGGCTACAGGGGGCATATTATGTGGCTATGGGGGCCCAGTAACGTGGCTACAGAGGGCTAATCACCTGACTACAAGGAGCATATTACTGGCTAAAGGGGGCAGTAAACCTGGCTAGAGGGCTAATAACTTGGCTAGGGGGGCTACAACCTGGCTACAGTGGGCTACTACCTGGCTATAGGGGCAAATATTTACCTACAAGGGGGTAATTATTACCATTTGGGGCACTATAGATGGGGATTTTGTATAGAGATAGGAAATTGTAGAGAAATGCTGATAAAATGAGGAGTCTAATATGTTTGTTTTGTAAATTTTTCAGTGAAGAGTTCTGGACGGTAGAAGACGTCATGGCGTCTGGGACAGATGGAGAAGAAGAAGAGAAAGAGAACAACTCTTGAGAGACGTTCCTGTAAATCACTAAATAAACTGCAGTGTAATCACTTATAGTTCTCCTGAGCGTCTACATACAAAGGTTTTTTCTCTGTAAATATACATCCGCAGTTCACAATGAGACGCAAAAAATTCCGTGTGCACCTGGCCCTACTCAGAAAAACTTAAGGGCCCGAGCCCCGGGTGTTTTGGGACCCTAGCAACGCCCCTGCTGAAATGTATACGGGATAATAAAAGGTATTTTTTGGCACCTATCAACCTGTGGTGTGTAGAAAATTGCTTGGATTCAAATTTAACTGCAAGGTGGCTATATCAAACAAAGCTGACTGGGCAAATTGAAAAAGAACACCTATCTGAAATGTATACTGATAATAAAAAATGGAGTTTTGCTCCTAACAAATAGACCTGCGTTACTAGAAAAGATCTGTATCCTAATATAAGACAATGCAATGTCTAAACAAAGTTTTGGCTGTACAATATCCAGTATCCTTTATAGAGCTTGTCTGTGTTCGCAGCCCCCCCCCCCGCTCCCACCGTGACTTTACAGCGGTAGATGCTCCTTTAAAATTCTCTGCCTAACTACCTAAAATCTGCAAATCTCTGATCTAACTAAGTTCTAAGGATCACAGCTAAAAGTAGAGCTGTCTCTGTGAAAAAATAGAATAATTTCGCTGAGCTGTTTGCTGAGCTGTTTGGACAGAGGCAGAGCACACGTCCTACTGCTATGTGACGCTGACACACACTGATTATGAACAGGAAGGGCTGTTATATGTAAAACGAGGTCATGGTGATTTTTCCAGCCAATCGCAACCATACACATCACAGTCATGTCGTCGGACATACATCTCACCCTGCTCTATTCTGTAAGCTAATTTGCTGGCCACCAAAATGACAGGAAGCGCCGAAAATGGCGCGATATTAATAGATTATGCACAGATTTTAACCTAAATTATCGCGATCGACAAAATCCGATCAACGTAAATACCGTGCCGGTTTCAACTTTGTCGATAATAATCGCTCAACACTACTGAACTCTGATGCTTCCATAGTCATATATTCAACTGTGCTATATCCACTTGACCGTACTTAATCACATATATCATGTTTCTTCAGAAATTTTTATATAGGGAATCAGCAAGATCAAATAAATGCCGAAAATGAAAAGCCTTCATTTAGGCCTTTAGGTTTCAATGTATTGAGTCTGTATATCCATCTTGCCTCTTCCTGCAACAAAACTACATCCAGATCGCCCTTTCTTTCCCCTAGCTTTTTCACACAGATGCCCCAAAATTTTAGCACCTCTATTTCGGCATTATGTACTCCAAAATGTGTCTTGCTAGGGGAGTGTCACCTCTAGTTTTAATAGTACTCAGATGTTTCGAGATCCGACAACGAAACTCCTGTATGGTTTTTCCCACATAGATCTTGGGGCAAGTACACATAGCCCCATAAATCACCCCTCTGGTTTTACAATTGATGAATTGTCTTATCTCAAATCTTCTCTTATCAATGGGATTAACAAATTCTTTAGTTTTCCATATGAATGGCCAAAATGAACAATTGCCACAGGGATATGAGCCTACCACCGGGGATTCTCCTGTTAATAGGTGGTGCTCCACCAGACTTGATAATAGAAAGGGAGGTATTCCCTCTTTCAGAAGCAAAAAGGGTTTAATGATGAGGTGAGAGATCAGGTTTTTAAATAGTGTGTATAGAGGTTAAGAGTTATATATAATAAAAGTTACGTTTTAGTCTTTTACAGATAGAGAACTGATAGAGTTTAAGTTTGCCTACGGCCAAATAGTAAATATTGAGATAGAAAATGGACACGATTTTCTTTAAAATCGACAAACGACTCGATCTAGAATTTTTTAGTGATCACTCGTCTCTACTCTCCTCATAACTAAGATGCTCCGTTCCCCTTATATGTTTGGTTGCTCGTCTTTGCACTCTCTCTAGCTCTATTACGTCTTTTCTATAAGCTGGAGTACAGAACTGAACAGCATATTCTAAGTGAGGTAACACCAATGCTTTATACAGTGGTAGAATTACATCCTTGTTCCATGAGTCCATGCCTCTTTTAATACACGCCAATATCTTACTTGCCTTAGAGGCAGCTGATTGACACTGCATGCTGTTCTGTAGTCTATGGTCTACAAGAACATCCAGATCTTTCTCAACAAGTGATTCTCCCAGTTTTTCTCCTCCTAGGACATATGATGCCTGCAGAATATTTGTACCCAGATGCAGAACCTTACATTTATCCACATTGAACCTCATTTGCCAAGTGGATGCCCAAACACTCAGTGTGACCATGTCTGCTTACAATTTATGAGCATCTTCCGTTGATTGTACTACCCTACATAGCTTGGTGTCATCTGCAAAAATAGAAAACATGTTATTGATCTCCTCCACTATATCATTAATGAATATATTTAATGAAAGAGGACCCAATACTGAGCACTGGGGCACACCACTCATAACCAATTGTTTATTGATAGTGTGCTGGGTGGAGGTAATATGTGTAATGATAGCGTGCGGTGTTCAGGTATTATGTATTTGATAGTGTGCTGGGTGCATGTGTTGTTTATTCATAGCATGCTGGGTGTAGGAACTGTGTAGTAATAGTGTGCTGGGTGCATATATTGTGTAATTGATAGCATGCTGGGTGCAGGTATTGTTTAACGATAGTATGCTTTGTGCATGTGTTGTGTAATGATAGTGTGTTGGTATTGTGTAATTGATAGTCAGTTGGGTGGAGGTATTGTTTATCGATAGGGTGCATGTATTGTGTAATGACAGTGTGCTGAGTGCAGGTATTGTGTAATGATAGCATGCTAGGTTCAGGTATGTGTAATGGTAGGGAATTGTGGTTTATTTATTTTTTAACTATAATTATAATGATGTAATAGTACTTCAATAGTACTAGAAAAAAGTACTTGAAAAATATATGGAAGTCAATAATGAATCAATGTTATTCACAGGCAGAATACGTAACTATGCAATCTAGTGATTCTAGATCCTTTTTTATTGACTGGATAAAAAAAATGTCACCATCTTCCTGCTACCAACAGTACTATGCTTGCGACATGACATCTTCTAACCAATGTGACACCGTTACCATACCTTCAGTGTAACCAAATGCCCCAAAATAGTATATTGACAAGATTTTCAGAGGGCATGTTGAACAGTTGAAAGCAGTTATATGTGATATTCAAATAAATAAAATACTTTACTGGTTAATTCATTGAAATTTGTGATATCTCTATAAATTCATAAATTGCCTTCTTTTTTTTTCCTTTTTCACAGCTTTCCTCAAAAATTCTATGAATTCACAAAGAGGCCTTTGACCATTTGGTTGAAATTTTGTCGCCTTTTCTCAAGCGTGAGGACACCAACATGAGGACATTCATCTCTCCATAGGAACGACTGCAGATCATGTTGCGGTAGTTTTTTTTTCTTAACTACAGTTATCTGATTCTAGCCAAACCATAAAAAAAATTGTTACCAATTACTATTTTTTTTTTTTTACAGATTTCTTGCAACTGAAGAGAGTTATGCATCGCTGCACCTCGAATTTCGGGTTGGTAAATCTACCATCTAGGGAATTGTGAGGTGCACCTGCCACCTGTTCTGTCAGCACTTGTAGTCATCTTAATGCCTAGCCTGACCCAGGAGATTTGGTTGCAGGTAGCAGCAGGCTTTCAATCTGTGCTCAAATTCCCCAATTGCATAGGTGCCATCGACATGAAGCATATACATGTGCAACAGCCACCACAATCAGGATCCATGCACTTTAATTACAAAAAGTATTTCTCAGTAGTCCTGATGGTGGTAGCTGATGCACAGTATACATTTTTTGCAATTGATGTCAGTGCCTATGGAAGTACTGTGGACTTCTGAGCACTGCTAAACTTGGAGTTTGGGAGACAAATGCTGCAAGAGCAGGTGTCTCTACTAGTGATGAGCGATTGTGTCAACTATCGTTATCGGATCGATAGTCGATATCGGCAATTATCATGCCGATATCCGATAGCCGATAATAGATTATCGCCCATGACCCATTAAAAGGGCTATGGGGAGGAACAACAGCTTTTATTCTTACACCCAAACAGGGGTGCAGAAGCTGAAATTAACATCCACAACAGGAAACTGGATACGTGCTACATCTTAGGCAAGACGAATTAGGCAACAAGAGTCACAGAAAAAAAGTCACAGACTATTCACTATCCCTGTCCTGTACCACAGCATGACCCTTAAACCTGCATGACCCACAGATTAAAAAGTGCCAGAAGGCAGTATTATTTGAACCATTATTGTACTTGAACTGAACATTGACTATCCCTGTCCTGGAACGCAGCATGACCCTTAAACCTGTCTGACACACAGATTAAAAAGTGCTGGAAAAAGGAGTCTTTCAACCTCTACCTCCATGTCCTACACCCCTCTTTGCTCGCTTACCACCTGCATTTCGCTCCATGTTCAGAAAGATAAAAATTTAAAAAGGTATGGAAGAGTTTTTGACAGTCTCTTATTGAAAGACGGCAAATCACAGCTATTTGTAAATCTCTCTAATTTCCTACAGCCAACTAGGATTAGAAACAGAATTGTTTCTAGCGAATACCTGTGAAATGCGGTCTGGTGGAAGAACCGTAAGAAAAAATCAACAGTGTTCTTCCTTCAGTCCCATTGATTTACAACTGCTCAGTAGGACTAGGAATTGATAGTTTTCAACAAACTATCATACAAGTGCGCTATCTGCGCCAAACTGAGATTCACCGAGTGCAATAAAAATATTCATAAGTTACACGGATGAGAAATTGCATTTTTTGCAGCAATGACAAACGAGAACAGTTACTAGAAAATGTTTCTATCAAAATTGTCGTACAACGTGGCTATTTGAAAAAAACTGGGGCCGTACCACGTGCAATACAGCTATTTAAAAGTTATACGGATAACAAATGGTGGTTTTTGCACCAATGAAATACATCAACAGTAACTACAAAATTTCTGTATAAAAATGTAAGTACAAGGTGGCAATTTGAAAAAAAATTGGGCGAACCAAAGTGCAATACAGCTATTTAAAAGTTATACAGATAAGAAAAGGTAGTTTTTGCAGCAATGAAATACACCAACAGTTACTACAAAATTTCTGTATTCAAATTTAAGTACAAGGTGGCTCTTTGAACAAAACTGGGCCGCACCAAAGTGAAATACAACTATTCAAAAGTTATACGGATATTAAAAGGTGGGTTTTGCACCAATGAAATACACCTGCAGTTACTAGAAAACTTCTGTATCATAATATAAGTACAAGGTGGCTCTTTGAACAAACTGGGCCACGCCAAAGTGAAAAACAGCTATTTAAAAGTTATACGGATAAGAAAAGGTGGGTTTTGCACGAATGAAATACACCAGCAGTTACTAGAAAATTTCTGTATCCTAATATAAGTACAAGGTGGCTCTGAACAAAACTGGGCTGCGCCAAAGTGAAAAACAGATATTTAAAAGTTATACGGATAAGAAAAGCATGGTTTTGCACCAATGAAATACAACTGCAGTTACTAGAAAATTTCTGTATCCTAATATAAGTACAAGGTGGCTCTTTGAACAAACTGGGCTGCGGCAAAGTGAAAAACAGCTATTTAAAAGTTATACAGATAAGAAAAGGTGGCTTTTGCACCTATGAAATACACCTGCAGTATCTAGAAAATTTCTGTATCCTAATATAAGTACAAGTTGGCTCTTTGAACAAAACTGGGCTGCGCCAAAGTGAAAAACAGCTATTTAAAAGTTATACGGATTAGAAAAGGTTGGTTTTGCACCAATTAAATACACCTGCAGTTACTAGAAAATTTCTGTATCCTAATATAAGTACAAGGTGGCTCTTTGAACAAAACTGGGCTGCGCCAAAGTGAAAAACAGCTATTTAAAAGTTATACGGATAAGAAAAGGTGGGTTTTGCACCAATGAAATACACCAGCAGTTACTAGAAAATTTCTGCATCCTAATATAAGTACATGGTGGCTCTTTGAACAAAACTGGGCTGCACCAAAGTGAAGAACAGCTATTTAAAAGTTATATGGATAAGAAAAGGTGGATTTTGCACCAATTAAATACACCAGCAGTTACTAGAAAATATCTGTATCCTAATATAAGTACAAGGTGGGTCTTTGAACAAAACTGGGCTGCACAAAATAAATGGTACAGTTTCACCTCAGGTGCGAGGTGTGCTATGCAAAAAGTGGTAAAAAAATGTCATTTCAATGCATTGGTCTGCACAATATAGACCCTCCTTTCAAAAGCCTGCCTGCCTGCCTGTATGTCTGTGTTTTTTCCGCACCCTCACCCTCCCCCCTCCACGGCTGTACAGCGCTAGATGCTTCTTTAAAAGTCTGTCTAACTAACTAAGAACTGAAATTCTCTAATCTAACTATATTATAATGTTCACAGCTAAAATCATAGTTTTCTGTATAAATAAAGAGAAGAACTGTGTCTCTGAGCTGAGCTGAGCTGTATTGAGAGAGACCTAGCACACTCCCGCTCTAGTGAGAGACACTGAAAAAATGATGATGAACAGGAAACGTTGTTCTATGCAAAACGAGGTCATGTGATTTTTCCAGCCAATGACAAAACCCTACACATCACAGTCATGACGTCGCACACCCAGCTCACCCTGCTCTATGCTCTAAGCTGATTGTTGGCCACCAAAATGACAGAAGCGCCAAAAAAGGCGCGTAGTAATTAGATTATGGGAATTCTCACCTAAAATATCGCGAGATCGGAAATTTCCGATCAACCTAAAAATCGTGCCGATTTCAACTTTGTCGATTATATATTATATATCATCCCTAGTCTCTACCACCAGCAAAACCACTTCCGAGAACCTTCCTTCCATTCCCCTTTGTCCTGTTTGGAGATGAGGACTTTCTGTTAATGAGTAATCTCCTGCATCCATACCCACAAAGGGGACTGGATGCTCAGAGGAGAGTTTTTAATACGAGGCTGAGCTGGGCACGACACTTTATGGAGTGCACCTTCAGGATCATAAATAGCAATGCGGTTGGATGAGCACATGGTGGATGGGGTCATCAAAGCTGCCTGTGTTCTCTACAACTATGTTTGGGATTATGAAAGTCTCGACATGGAAATGGAGTCACAGGCAGGTGTTGGTGAATCTCCATTCACCTGGGGGCTTGGTCACCTATCCAAACAAAGAGCAGTGGTGCAAGAAACCTTCACAAACTACTTCATGTCCCTTGGAGGTGCTGTGCCTTGGCAATTTGACAAAAAAACACATGGTAATCTCCAAAGG
Source organism: Phyllomedusa bahiana (assembly GCA_025379985.1). Taxonomy (NCBI): domain Eukaryota; kingdom Metazoa; phylum Chordata; class Amphibia; order Anura; family Hylidae; genus Phyllomedusa; species Phyllomedusa bahiana. The sequence continues at coordinate 15,376 of JAODAL010057014.1, forward strand.
AGCATTTTATGCTATCTACAATATATGAAAAAACTTTGAGATTATTGGTCCACATGTTTTTGGCCAAAAAATGCTCAAGCACCCCCGGCTTACAACGGAAACTCAGTTGGGTGGTACTACTCTATATTAAACTCTCACTGGGTCAACTTCAGACCTCTCACTGTACCAAACGGCCTCCAAAATGCAGAGAGAAAAATAAAAAAAGCACCAACCTTTCAAAGCATAGTGCATTATTATAGCAGCCTGTGGAGGTGGGCGGGTGCAGGAAACCAAAAATGGAGGTATCTACTTCTCCTTATATAGTTTAAAAGCAAATATGTGCCAAATACAACGTATAGTTCTGCACAGAAAAACATTTCTGAAAAAAACACTGCGAACCTGGGTGCCACTGGCATGGCTGCGGCACATATACATATGCACACAGTCCAATACCAGTGGCACACCACTGCAAAAAGGGCAAAAAAACACATGGAAATCTCCAAAGGAGCATTTTATGCTATCTACAATATATGAAAAAACTTTGAGATTCTTGGTCCGCATGTTTTTGGCCAAAAAATGCTCAAGCCACCCCCGGCTTACAACGGGATCTCAGTTGGGTGGTCCTACTCTATATTATCTCTCACCTGGGTCAACTTCAGACCTCTCACTGTGCCAAACGGCCTCCAAAAACATGCGGCCAAAAACATGCGGACCAAGAATCTCAAAGTTTTTTTCATATATTGTAGATAGCATAAAATGCTCCTTTGGAGATTTCCATGTGTTTTTTTGCCCTTTTTGCAGTGGTGTGCCACTGGTATTGGACTGTGTGCATATGTATATGTGCCGCAGCCATGCCAGTGGCACCCAGGTTCGCAGTGTTTTTTTCAGAAATGTTTTTCTGTGCAGAACTATATGTTGTATTTGGCACATATTTGCTTTTAAACTATATAAGGAGAAGTAGATACCTCCATTTTGGTTTCCTGCACCCGCCCACCTCCACAGGCTGTTATATCAATGCACTATGCTTTGAGAGGTTGGTGCTTTTTTTATTTTTCTCTCTGCATTTTGGAGGCCGTTTGGCACAGTGAGAGGTCTGAAGTTGACCCAGGTGAGAGATAATATAGAGTAGGACCACCCAACTAAGATCCCGTTGTAAGCCGGGGTAGCTTGAGCATTTTTTGGCCAAAAACATGCGGAACAAGAATCTCAAAGTTTTTTCATATATTGTAGATAGCATAAAATGCTCCTTTGGAGATTTCCATGTGTTTTTTTTGCCCTTTTTGCAGAGGTGTGCCACTAATATTGGACTGTGTATATATGTATTTGTGCCGCAGCCATGCCAGTGGCACCCAGGTTTGCAGTGTTTTTTTCAGAAATGTTTTTCTGTGTAGAACTATACGTTGTATTTGGCACATATTTGCTTTTAAACTATATAAGGAGAAGTAGATACCTCCATTTTGGTTTCCTGCACCCTCCCACCTCTACAGGCTGTTATATCAATGCACTATGCTTTGAAAAGTTGGTGCTTTTTTACTTTTCTCTCTGCATTTTGGAGGCCGTTTGGTACAGTGAGAGTCTGAAGTTGACCCAGGTGAGAGATAATATAGAGTAGGACCACCCAACTGAGATCCCGTTGTAAGTCGGGGGTGGCTTGAGCATTTTTTGGCCAAAAACATACGGACCAAGAATCTCAAAGTTTTTTCATATATTGGCAATTTGACATTCTCTGATCAACACTCGTTCCTGGAGTGATGGATCTCCTCAGGTCAAATGCCTTCAACTGCATGGACTTCAAACTTGAAATTTGAAGACAGCAATCAAGATACATGATGACTTTGACAACCTAATTTATATGATCCACATTGCCATAATACATAAAAAAGCACTCAATATTGTGTATTTCTGTTACTTATTTACTTTTAATGTATTAAAAAAGTATATAAATATAATATTCTTGCAAACATTTTATTTTTAAAAGCATTCAAAATATGATAGTTGTGGGGCCCCATATCTTGATAACATGACTTCATAAAGTAGGTGGGATTCACAACTATCAGAGTTTCATGGCATAAACTAGAAATATGCCATAAAAACGACAAAACCTGAAATTAAAACAAAATTAGTTAATAAAAAAATAAATCATTGAAAAGTTATACTTACTGACGGAGTTCTCTCTGTGGCAAGAGAAACAGCAGCACTTGATGGTATGGCACAGATGGTATTTCGGGTGGAGAGGACCCACTAGGAGCCTCTTTCTCCTTCTTCGTCCAGTGGATGAAACGGTCCCGCACTGATTTCCACCTCTTCCTGATTTTCATGGTCTAGAAAAAAAAAATTATTAAAATATTATAATATCAATTGTTCATTTTCTGAAAAAGAAGCATTAAAAAGATGTTCTATAAAAATTTTACATAAATTTCTGTTATCCCTCTGCAGGTCCAGATCATACCCATCTCAGACTGGGTCCAGCAACCTGCAGATCTCAGACCACTTGCGGTCACGGCAGAGCCAGTAGTACCCTGTGGTGGGCTTGGACCTGAAAGACATAAATAAAAATATATGTTAGGATTCAAATTTAAAAAAATAAATAAATAACCTACATTACACAATAAGCAGATGAATCATTTAAACATAAAATTGTATTGGAATACATATGCCATGGGCTTGCTATTACTACTATGCAATAAAACTGGTAGTAGTATTGCCCATAGCAACAACATGGCACATGCTATTCCAGCAGGTAATACTACAGCTTTTGCACTTTTGAACCCTGCAGGTAATACAGTAGATTTTGCATTTCTTCACCAAAAATTACCTGCATACACAAGATGGCAAAATGCAAAAACTATTACATCAACTGCAGACGTTTTACCTTACATGTGCTTGATATTTGCTAAAAGCACTGACATTGCAAATAGAAAGCACATGGCAGAAGTTAGACAGAGCAAAAGCATTTCAGACCAACATTGCTGAAAACATTTAAGCACTGTCGGTATGAAAATGCAAGATTTCTATTTAACAAATTACAATTTAATACCAAAGAAAATAAAATCCATAAAATAAAAAACAAACATAAAATTATATTATAAAAATAATGTTATCAGGATTATTTACCCCCGATATCAGGGCCCCAACGTCCATTTGCAAAAAAACAACTGTACAATACTGTGGCCCGGCGGTGCATCCTTTCCTCCTCTCCTTCACACAGGCTGTTTGCGCTCAAATTTCAACAGCTAGAATAGAACCCCCAATAAATTGATAAAAAAAACTAGCCAAAACACATACATTGTTCAAATTTGGACCCAGAGCATATATTTCGGTGCATAAACGCCGCTGCTTCACAGCTTCACAAAAGTCTGCAGCGTTTTTAGAAGCATATTTGCAGAGCAAATATGCTCACCACTGTTTCCTATTGATATGTTCAAAAGAAACACAAAAAAGTGGGGTAGGCACCACTTAAGGTCACACTACAAACTCCAATGCATGAAAAAAATCACTAAACTTAAATCCCCAAAAAATCATGTATATAAAACTTAACTTTTATTAAAAATTCTTAAAAGAAGGAAGAGAATAAAACGTTAAAACACAGTAAAGTGCCTAAACCTACATGAAAGAGGGAGAGTACCTCATGACCAAGAAGACTTAAAGGTACCAAAAATGTACCCTAGTACCACCCTACTAGGCCTATATGACCCTAAGAATGGGAAAAATTGCCCTAATAAGGGCAGCCCCATCCCGAACCTAACCCCATCACTAACTGACCCTATATAACAATTCTCAACATGTTTTGATGCCCCTACTTCGTCTCAGCAGTGGAACCAGTAAAGGGGGGATATCAAAAAAAGAAAAAGGGTCCACAATTCAACCTAAACGGACCAATGGTGAGACCCAAAAAAGCACTAAAACTGAAATGCACAAACACACACCAAAAATAAGTGCATAAACCAAAAACCCTGTATCACAGCTGCAACTATAAACAAGCACCTGCATTGGCCATCCTCTATTCCAAAAAAATCTTTTAATGAAGGAGTGTGAACTCGGACAAGGTACTCAAATAGTACAAAGGGTAGTACCTTAGAATGTTTTTAGAGTGTAATTTCAGTATAAATACAACAAAATCCGCATTAAATGGCAAACACAATAAGGTATAAATATGTCCTTAACACCCTTGAAAATCATAAAAGATATCCAAAAGTCACAAATGTCTAAGCAATGGCCAAAATACTAGTATATAAGTCAGATACAAACAAATACCATTAAACTCAAGTGTTCCAAAGCTGGACAGACACCAGCTATAAAGGACCTTTTACAAAAAGATGTTTGTTCATGACCCGCCAAAACACCTTCTCTTCTGAAGAACGCCCAAGGTTAGGCTCCAAGTCATCCAACATAGCCGAGGACGCATATAATACGCCCCTCTTATCACCTCGAATGCACCCAAGATTTAGGCTCCATTTCCTCCAATATAGCCAAGGACGTATATAATGCGTCCCTCTTTCCACATGGAATTCATCCAAGGTAAGGCTCCTAATACGTCCAAGAACACGAACGAAGCTCCCGGCAGCGAACTTATATATTGCGCCCAAGGTAAGGCACCATCTCTTCAGATAGCTGTGGCTGCACATACGCACGATGATTTATATATTCTAAGGCGCTTAACACCAACGCCCGAAATTCTGGTCTCGGCGTGTCCGTCAACTGACCTGTAGCTAGGTGACCAGCATAAACAAATGCTGAAATCACCCAGACAAAGGACACAGCTTAATTCAATAGCTGCACATGATCCCAATACAAGAAAAACAAGTTTAAAAGATGACAGTTATGAAAAATAGCCAGCAATCAAATTATCAGAGACCAAAAGTATAAAGAAATAAAAAACCCCTTACTATATTTAAAGAGAGTTTACAAGACATTAAATATAAAAAAAATAATATTGTGTCATATAAAACAACAAAAATACAGGTGCTCATTATGTCCATGTGGCGAGGTGGTTTTTAGTCTGAATATCCATTCAGTCTCCCTTTGTAATAACAGTCTGTCCCAATACCCCCAACGAGACGGAGGTCGTACAAGATCGATACCCATAAAGTTGATATTTTCAATGTCACCCGCATGTACATTAGAAACATGCTTGGCAATTGGGGTATCCCTACCATTCCTTACGAAATTCTCTGATCGTCTTTCCGACATACTCAAGTCCACAAGAACAAGTCACTTTATATATCACGCCCCTGCTTCTACATTTTATAAAGTGTACAATAGAAAAATCTCTCTTCAACACGTTGCTATAAAAAGTTTTGCCTGTTTTCATATGTTTACATGCCACACAACCACTGCATCTGAAATTCACTACCAAGGGTTGATTAAGCCAAGTTTTTTGTTCCTGATTAAAAAAGTGACTGTGAACTAAATGATCATGTTTGCTCTTGCTCCTCCTGTAGGTAATGTGTGGGTAATCCCCAACTACCTTTTTGAGATCTGCATCCAATTTCAGGATTTCCCAATTCTTTGTAATGATATTTCTTACCATAGCAGCAGCTTTCTTATCTCCTCTAGGTTCTTTCTTTGGAACAAGTAAAGTTTCAAGTGGATATTGTAGAGCCTGTCTATAAGCCTCTCTCAGTACTCTATCAGGGTAACCCCAATCCTGAAAGCGTAAAGATATTGCCCCTTTGGGATGCCCCTTTTGAGAGGGGCAGGATGGCTACTATCCCACTGTAAAAGGGAATTTGTGGCAGTTGGTTTGCGGAACATTGTAGTTTCCAAATCACCTTTCTCCGTCTTTCTAATCAAAACATCCAGGAAGGGCCAGACATTAGGGTTAATGTCAAACGAAAACCTCAAATTAAGATCATTCTTTTGATTTAAATACTCAACAGAGGATTTAAACCTGTCCAAAATGCCATTCCACAAGCCTAGCACATCATTGATGTACCTAGTCCAGAGTAGAATCTCCTCCGTTACAAAGCTGTTAGATCCCCGAAAACTAGTGTTGAGCGATTTTTATCGACAAAGTTGAAATCGGCAAGGTTTTTATGGTGATCGAAATTTTCAGATCATGCGATAATTAAGGTTAAAATCTGTGCATCATCTATTAAGATCGCGCCATATTCGGCGCTTCCTGTAATTTTGGCGGCCAGCAATGCAGATTACAGAATAGAACAGGTGAGATTGTTGTGCGACTCATGACTGGGATGTGTATGGTTGCGATGGCTGGAAAAAATCACATGACCTCGTATTACATAGAACAGCGTTTCCTGTTTCAGCCTTAGTGTCTCTCAGCGTCTCATAGGAATAGGACGTGCGCTCTGCCTGTGGCCAAACAGCTCAGCGAAATTAGTCTATTTCTGCACAGAGAAACCTCTACTATTAGCTGTGATCCTTCCAATTTAGTTAGATTAGAGATTTGAAGATTTTATGTAGTTAGCTAGAGAATTTAAAGCAGCATCTACCGCTGTAAAGTCACGGGGGAAGCGGGGGGGGGGGGAGGGCGCGGGCGAACACAGACAAGCTCTATCTATAAAGAACACTGGATAAAGTTCACCAAGACTTAGTGTAGACATTGCACTTCAATATCTTTATTATTAACAGTTTGCTATTGAAATATTTCCTGGATATTGGGCAGCCTGAACTTATATTGGATACACATCATTTCTAGTAAATGCAGGTCTCTTTGTTAGGTGCAAAACTCCACTTTTATTATCAGTATACATTTCAGATAGGTGTTCATTTTCAATTTTACCAATTCCACCTGTGTTGATATATCCACCTTGCAGTTAAATTACAATCCAGCAATCTTGTAGTCAGCACAGGTTGTTTGTTGCCAAAAATACCGTGTATCATACGAAAACATAATAGATACGTGTTTTTTGACTTTTGCGCACCTAGCTTTGTTCATTGACGCAGCATCCACGTAAATCTTAAAACAGCAATTCTATAGTAACCACAGGTGAATTGAAAGGTGCAAAAACGTGTATTATACGAAAACATAACAGATACGTGTTTTTTGACTTTTGCGCACCCAGCTTTGTTCATTGACGCAAACATCCACCTAAACCATAAAACAGCAATTCTACAGTCACCACAGGTGAATTGAAAGGTGCAAAAAATACCGTGTATTATACGAAAACATAACAGATACGTGTTTTTTTGACTTTTGCGCACCCAGCTTTGTTCATTGACGCAGCATCCACGTAAATCTTTAAAACAGCAATTCTATAGTCACCACAGGTGAATTGAAAGGTGCAAAAAATACTGTGTTATTATACGAAAACATAACAGATACGAGTTTTTTGACTTTTGCGCACTACAGCTTTGTTCATTGACGCAGCATCCACGTAAATCTTAAAACAGCAATTCTAGAGTCACCACAGGTGGGTGCAAAAAAATACCGTGTATTATACGAAAACATAACAGATACGTGGTTTTTGACTTTTGCGCACCCAGCTTTGTTCATTGACGCAGCATCCACGTAAATCTTAAAACAGCAATTCTATAGTCACCACAGGTGAATTGAAAGGTGCAAAAAATACCGTGTATTTTTCGAAAAAATAACAGATAAGTGTTTTTTGACTTTTGGGCCCC
>JAODAL010057015.1:0-22938 GCA_025379985.1 Phyllomedusa bahiana
GAAATTAAGCTTAGCCCCACACAAAACCATTGATGCGGCAACCAGACATAACTCAACAAAAGGGAGAGACAAAACAGGGGGGGAGAAGGGAGAGGGAAGCCAGTCGGTGCCAGTATCCCATTAGTTCGCTTCATGTATGTCGGGTCGGTCACGAAATAGAGTGATACTGATTCGTTTGACAAAAAGTCAACCAATCATCCCAAACCTTATAATAATTTAGAGAGCCCTCACGTGTATCACAGCGTATTTCTTCCCATCTGACAAATTTTATGTATCTCCTTAAACCAATCTGTGATTAGTGGGCAGGTGGGGGAGCGCCAGAGCCTGGGGATAATGATTTTGGCTGCGTTCAACAGGGTAAGTATGAGGCGGTTTGCGGGACAGCGGTGTGACCCCCTTACCATAAGAAACAGGTGGGTCATTGTTTAGCTGTTCCCCTGTGATTAACTGAATCACGTGGATCGCCTTCTTCCAGAAGGGTTGCAATGACTCGCAATCCCACCAGATGTGCAGCATGGTTCCCACCCCATTATGGCATCGCCAGCAAGCCTTAGAGACTGTAAGGTATTGGGAGTGTAGCAAAGCTGGGACACGATACCATCTTGATAAGATCTTAAAGTTGAGTTCCTGTATCTTTACCGAGACAGTGGTCCCGCGTAGCCAAACAAATATTGTGTCTGAGAAGATGTGTTGTCCTCCCGATGGATGACACAAAATTCCCTAATACTGTTCTTGAGCTACTGCCAACATAGTGCATCCTGTAAAAGGGACTCATTCAATTTCCAGGCAACGGGGCGCGACGAAAGTGTGGGAGGTCAAGACAACAAGATACGGGAGCATGATCTGAATGGGTCATGACACCAATCTTCGCATCGACCACATACGAGAGAAGAGAGTGCTGAAGGAAGACAAAATCTATGCGGCTATACGATTGATGCGGGTTTGAATAGAAAGAGTAATCCCTCTCTCCAGCATGCATCAGCCTCCAGACATCTGACAGCTGCATTGCATGCAGCAAGCGTTTGAATTTGTTGAGCATGCACATTAGGACCGTCGGCCTCCCTGTGGAGTTGTCAAGAGACGGCTGGAGTGTAAGGTTGAAGTCCCCGCAGAGTATAATCTGTCCCTGGGCAAAGCAAGTTAGATCGCCAAGAGTTTTAGTCAGGAAGGAAATTTGGTTCTTGTTCGGCGCATATATATTGGCTACAGTATATATATGCCCTTGCAGGTTACACTTTAAGAAAATAGCTCTCGCTTCAGTATCAGCTTGAACTTTCACCACCGTGAGGGAAGGAATTTGTGTATCAGGATAGCCACCCCTTTTGTCTTTTGTGAGGGGTTTCTACTGTGATACCAAACAGGGTAATATCTGCTGTTTAACATCCGGGCATGGTCCTGCAGCAAATGCGTCTCCTGCAGACATACTATGTGGGAATGTGATTTATGTAGGTGGTATAATATTTGTGACCTTTTTCAGGAATGTTAAATCCCTTAACGTTAAGGGATGTCACTTTAAGGTTAGGCATTGGAATAAGTATCAAAACACTCACCCCTGTTGTTATGTGTAATCAGGGTCTGTGGCGGATGGGCTGGCACCGACCGGCTTGAGAGGAAAGGGAGAAACCTATAACAAAACAGGAAGACATAGAAAGGCCTATGGGACATAGTCAATAACATTAAGCTGCGCAGACTACACGCTGCATGTAGCTAATATAAAAACATGGCCAAAAACGTCAATCGGGGGTCAGCATGTCCAACTAGGAGGAAAAGAGCAACCATAACAAATACGTTTTTCACGTAAGAGAGCTCCAAATGGCAGGAGGGTTAGGCTGATATTAATAGACACATTAACGCACCCAAGGAGTTAGCGAGGTAAGATAGCTAACAACAGTGCAGACTTTAGTGCCTCGACCAGATCCATAGGCATTCAGTGAGACACAGTCTCAGCGATGTGGATCATGGCGTCGAGTCGAGTCCTCAGGTGTTCTGCGTCTCCGGTTCGGACGCTGAGTCTTGGGAGAGTTTGCATGGGACGGGCGGCGAATAGAACGTTGTTTGCTAGGAGGGCTCGGAATTGCAGCCGGATTCACAGCGGCTGACCAGTCTGGAAGGTCCACCCAAGGCAGACCTGGTGCTGCGGTGAAGACTGGCATGTCTGCTGGAGAACGGAGAGACAGTAAAGAGTCCCCTTGTTTCACTTGTAGTGCGAATGGGAAGCCCCAACGATATTGGACTCGCCGTTCTTGAAGCAGAGCGAGAAGGGGTTTGAGTGCTGAGCGCATACGTAGGGTTCTCCTAGACAAATCTGGAAAAAGACCAACCCTGACGGTGCCGTGCATGACGGACTGCATTAGGCGAGCCTTTCGCAGAATTTCTACTTTAAGGTTGTAGTGATGAACCCTGCATATGATGTCTCGGGCCTTAGTAGGGTCCTGGCTCTGCGGGCGGAGGGCTCTGTGCGCCCGGTCAAATTCAATGTAAGTATCTTCTGGTCTCCCTAGTATGCGGTTGAAGAGTTTGGTCAATGTAGGTATCAGTTCAGAAGTGCAAACCTCCTCAGGGAGCCCCCGTAGCCTGATATTATTACGTCTGCCACGGTTCTCTAGGTCGTCGAGTTGTGTAGCAAAATGATTCTGCCGCTCTAATTGGGAGGCAAGAGAGGCCTGGATGTCATAAATAGTGAGAGTTGTAGAGTTTTGCTGCTTTTCCAGGTTTTGGTATTTATCTTGAAGTTCTGACACTGCAGCTTGGACCGGCTGCAACTCCTGTCTCCACGCCTGTCTCAGCTCCTGTCCCATTTGCCTCATATCTGATTTGGAGGGCAGAAGAGCGAGCAGTGCCTGAAGTTCAGGGTGGGCAGCAAGTATTTGCATAGCATTATCAGATGATACTGATGGCAAGGGAGTGCTAGAGGGTTCCTGCCTAGTTGGAAGTAAGGTGTCAGATTGTTCAACATACCCTGGGGGCGAAGTAGCCATGTTATCTCCCCATGTTGGGGTTCCAGGGTGTGAAAGCCAGCTGTCCTCATGGGTAGATTGGGGTCTTGTGGCGGACTTGGAAGTGGATCCGCTGGACCACCGCAAGCGATGGAGTAAGCCACGCCAGGGAACGGAATCTAAGTAGCCCCCGGTTTTCACCAGAGCCCGCCGCAAAGCGGGATGGACTTGATGCGGCGTGAGGCTACCAGGTCGTTACCCCCGACGCGAGTTGCTTGCGGCGGCAGCCGAGGTGCAGCGAGGTACAAAATCGTAATCCAAGAATCGTAGTGGTGAGCAGGCAGTATGGTCAGGGCAGGCGGCAAAGGTACGTGGTCGTGGACAGGCGGTAAGGTCAGGGCAGGCGGCAGAGGTTCGAAGTCGAGAAACGTAGCAAGGTCTGGTACACGGCAAGGCAACTATACTATCAGGAACGCTTTGTCAAAGTCACAGGGCAACAAAGATCCAGCGGGGAAGTGACGTGGGTCCAAAACTTAAATAGAGACAGCGCCCGGCAATTAGCCATTACTGGCGCACCTGTCCCTTTAAATATACATGAAACGAAGCGCGCGCGCGCGCTAGGGGGCGCGCATGCGCATTCCGGCCACCCGGGGGACCGGACCTCCCCTCCTTCTTAGGATGCAGAAAACCTAAAGGAGGAGGTCACGATTCAGGATGTTGCTTTTCCCTGGCTCCCAGGACCTCTCCTCGGTCCGAAGCCCTTCCAATCTACAGGAAGAAGCGCTTCCCTCTGACCGTCTTTCATCTCCAAGATGTCCTTTAACCTCAAGATGTCAGCGGACTTGGCTACTGGGGAAGGTGTTTACATTCCTGTGAGAAAAACGGTTCAGGACCAGCGGCTTAAGGAGGGAGACATGGAATGCGTTTTGGATCCGGAGAGAGGGAGGAAAGGGAAAGCTTGTACGCCCACCGGGTTCAACTGCCGAAGAACTTGAAGGGTCCGAGGAAGCGAGGGGCCCCAATTTTTAAGACTCTGAACCTTCAGGCGCACGTAAACCCCGAGGAGAGCCAAACTTTGTCACCTGGGAGGAATGTTGGGGCAGATCTTCTCCTCTTGTCAGCCTGAGTCTGAACGTCGCGTCTCCTGCCAGATGGCCTTGATATCCCGAACTTGGACGTTGACAGCGGGCACATCCGAATCAGTAGGCAGGGGAAGGGGGGGGTGCAGGTGGCAGCCATAGACTACCAAAAAAATGGAGAGATGCCGGCTGCCTCCGAGACGCGAGGTTGTAAGAGAATTCGGCCCAAGGAGGGAGCTCGGCCCCCGTTTTCCCGACGTCCAGATACAAATCTACGCAGGTATTCCCCCCAGAATCTGGTTCACCCGCCCCACCTGCCCATTGGATTGAGGGTGATATGCTGACAAAAAGTCCAGCTTGACTTGCAGACGGGAGCATAGTGCACGAGATATTCGAAATGTCCATCTCGGGTATTAAACGCCGTCTTCCACTCGTCCCCCTCCCGAATTCTGATGAGGTTATAGGCACCTCGCAGATCCAACTTTGAAAACTTTGGCCCCCTTTCAGGGGGTCGAAAATTCTGCGATCAGCGGGAGAGGTAGCGTTTTTTTATCGGGGATTTATTAAGTCCCCGTAGGGCTATATACGGACGGAGGGAACCATCCTTCTTCTGTACGAAAAAAACCCGGCTCCGGCTGGGGAGGAGGACTTACGGAGAAACCCTTTCTGCAAGTTCTCCTGTATGTAGGCCGACATGGCCTGAGTCTCCGGTACGGAAAAGCGGGTTTGACCCTTCCCCCCGGCGGGCTGGTTTCCTGGAAGGAGGTCAATGGGGGGAGTCGTAAGGCCGATGTGGTGGCAGCGTATCGGCCTCCTTCTCGGAGAATATGTCACCAAAGTCCTGGTACTCAGCCAGTAGCCTGGCAGAGGCTCGGCAAGCGGGTGCGGAGAAGTGGTAGGACCGGGCGTTTGGGACCCCCAAGCAAGGTTCTGGGGGATTTTGGTCCCCCAAAGCAGGGCCTCACCCCGTCTTCCAGTCCACGAGGGGGTGACGTTGAGCCAGGGAAAAACCCCCCAAAAAGGAAACGCTGGGGAAAACCCCGGCCGAACGTGGAACCGAAACTTTTTTTTATTAGGGCCCCCCCCCGGGGGTCACTGGCCCGGGGTTTTATACGGATGGGGTCAGGGGAGGGGCTCCCCACTAACCGAAGAAATCAGCAAAGGTTTTCTTCAAGGGGGACTACAGGGGAGCGGGGGGGTACCCCCCGGGTTTCCAAAAAAGGGATGGATAAAGTTCCCCCGGGTGGGCCCCCAGTCCCGGAAGGCCGAACTCCGGGAAAGAAGAACCAGCGTCCCGACTTTAAACCACTGGCATATCAAACGGGGGAGAGGAAGAAACTGCACCCAGGCCCCCTCTTTCCCAAGGAAACCCAGGTGAAGGGGTGTTTTCCCCGGGCGCTGGGACAAGGGGCAGCTTCTGCGGAAGTGGTCCGGGCTGGCGCAAATAGAGACTTTTGCTTCTCTGCCGAAAGGCGGGTTTAGCTCTTTCTCCCTTTAAATGGGCCCCCGGGGCCCCTTGCATAGGGTTCCCCCCCTGGGGCTTTTAAGGGGGGTGGAATTGGAGAAATTTTCGGAACACAGGAGCCAGGGGAAAAAAGACGACGAGGGCGAAACAGCCTCTCTTTTTTGGGGGAAGCTCTTCCGCCTCCTTTAGGGGAACCTTATATTTGATTCGAGTGGGAAGGTTAAATTTAAAAACGTTCAGGGGGGGACGGGGGGGTCTCTTAGCCCAAAACGTCCCCTTTTCCTGGCGGGCAGACCCCCTTTTTTAAGGTGGGGAAGAGGGGGGGCAAAGGGTTCCCTGCGAGCGTCGAAGCCCCCCCGGGGGGGGGGGGGGAATTTGGAAAACCCCATAGTCTTCCCCCAAGGGGCTCGCCCTGCGAAGGGTCAAAAAGGGAGATCTCAGCAGAGGAAGCACGCCCGGGGTTTCCCCGAAAAAGGTGCGGAAAACCTGGAGGAAGGGGCCCGTAGGTCCGCAAATACAGGGGCGTTTTTTTTCCCAAAGGGGGGTTTTCCCCAAACAGGGCCTTTCCCGGAAGTAGGCTCACAACCCAAGGCCAAACCCTTTGACCTCTCCCAGGGAAACGGGCCGCCACAGCTCCACGTGCAAAGAGCAATTTCGTAATGAAACCCCCCCCGAGCTTTTTATCCCCGGGAAAGGGAGGGTAGAGGGAGGGCCCAAGGGTTGGGTCCCCCCCGGTGGGCCCAAAGGGAAATTTTAGAGTAGCGGAGCCACCGTTGGAGGGGGGGAGACTGGGTGCTGGGGGTGCAAAGGGGCTGAAGGCCCTCAAAAGGCGGATAGCCCGGCCCAACCCCTGTCCCTGTTGTGCGATTTGTTTTCATTGCTGGGCAAAAAATCGTCGTAAAATCCCCCGAAGCTTGGCAAGGGCCCCCTTTTGGGGGGAAAACCCTGGCCTTTTTTATCTTACTGTAACGGGCCCGGAAGGGATCCCCTGGCCAAACCCCAAGCGTGGAGTAAAGCCCCCGCCAGGGAAAAGGGAAACTAAAATAGTCCCCGGTTTTTCAACCCGAGCCCGCCGCAAAGCGGGGGGTGGACTTGCCCCGGCGTGAGGAAAACCCGGTCGTTTCCCCCGACGGGGATTTTCTTTTTCGGCGGCAGCCCAGGTGCAGCGAGGTACAAAAACGTAATCCAAAAAACGTATTGGTGGGGCAGGCCCGTATGGGGCAGGGACGGCAAAGGTAACCCTGGTCGTGGAAAGGCGGTAAGGTCCCGGGGGAAACGGAGAGGTTCGGAGTCGAGAAACGTAGGAAGGCTGGTACACGGGAAAGGGAACTATACTATCAGGAAAAGCTTTCTCAAAGGCCAGAGCAACAAAGACCCAGGGGGGGGAAAGTGACGTGGGTCCAAAAATTAAATAGAGACAGCCCCCGGCAATTAGCCAATTCCCGGGGAAAAACTGCCCCTTTAAATAACTTTAAACGAGCGGCGCGGGGGCGCGCATGCCCCTTTCCCCGGCCAGCAGGGGACGTAAAACCGAAGGGGACCCGGGGGTCAGGTGGGGAAAGAGGGGACGGATGCGACCACGGGCCCGACAGTGGGAAACCCGCGGGGGCACCCGCCCCCCGCCGGGGCCCTTTGCCAGGGGACACGGGGGGGACCGCGGTCCGTGGACCGGACCGCGGCGCAACCCATTACAGGGGCTTTTTCCTAAGCTCGTCGGTCTCCCGCCATCCCCGGGGGGGTGGTTTTAAAAGAAGCTTTTTAAGACCCCCTCTCCCCGGGTAGTTCCCGGGGGTAGTAAGGGGAGCGTGCTGCGGGGGAGCCCTGGGATGTGGTTTAAAAAGCTGTACACTGTGCAAAATGGGCTCAGAGCTTTGACAACAGGGTTTTGTGCGGGCTGAAATTTTTAGGGGGGGTCTTTTACAGTTAGTGCATCCCCGTTTTTTTTGGTGGGGCGGTCATGACGTGGCCAATCTTCCTCGCTTTTTTGGGGGCGTGGGAATCTCTGAGGCCCGTCCCCCGCTGTGACCTTTGTGGGGGTTTTAAGGGAGTTGGGGCGGGTTTTGCCCCGGGCCCCGGGAAATTTGGGTTCTGTGGAGCCACTTTAATCTCTCTAAAGTCCGATGTGCGGGTTTCTCCCCCACCCTCCGCCCGGGATCCCAGGGGGGGGCATTCCGCTTCCCCAAATTAGCTTGAGCGGGCTGGGAATCCCCCTAAACCCTTTTTCCTCTAGCCCAAAAACATGCGGCCACCTTCTTTCCTCAGGGTGAAAACCCCTGTTTATTGTCTCGGTTTTGGGCCGCTCCTTTTGTGGGCAAAAGGATTTTCTGCACAGGGCCCCCCAATTTTTCCGATCCCGGGCACCCCGGGTTTTTCCCGGGTCTGTGAAATTTGGGGGATTTTCTGCCACGGGTCGCTCAAGAGGGGCGGGTGCGATGCTGGGGTGTGGGGCCTGCCCCAAAACACTTTTGGGGAACGGGGGTTTCCCTGCGCTCCCCTCAGAGTCTCCCGGGGTCAGAGTCCAATCTGCTTTTCTGGCCCGAGGGCTAACGGGAAAGGTTGTGGGGCTTTGGGCTGGGAGCGGAGCAGTACCTCTGTGTCTGGAGATCTCTAAACTGTGCTGGGGGGGCTCCGTCTCGGGCTCCCCCGCTTCCCCCGCTATTGGGGATCCCGTTCTGCCTGTGGCGGGCCCCACCGGCCCGAAGTTCCCAGGATTTCCCCTCTGCCGGCCCTAAAGAGACGTCCCCCGGTTTGGTGAGGGCTCTTTTTTGCGGTGCCTCCCACAAGGGGGGAGTTGCGCGGAAAAGTTTGGCGCCGAGGCGCGGGTTGTGCAGGAGGGAAACCCAATCCTCCTAAAGGCCCCTGGAAGGTGAAAAAAAAAATTTGGGAAAAAGGGGAAAACACCCAGGGGGGTTTTCTTGGGTAGTTTAGGACCCTTTCCCTTCTGCCTTGGGGCCCAAGTTTTAAAATGCCCTCCCTTGGAGCTCTAACAACGGGGGCGGCCTTTCTTCCCCCCAGCTGGGCCCACCCCCCCCGAATTTTTTGTAATAAATAAATGGTGAAAAATTTTTTAATTAAATTTAATTTGAAAGTTTCCCCATCCAATTTTTACTTTTTGACAAAACCCCTTTAAGTTTGGGCCCTATCTTTTTTCCAATGGGGGGAAAAACCCAAGGGGTGTCTCCCGTCTCTTATATGAAATTAAATTGGGGAAAACCCCAAAAAGTGTTTCTGTATCTGACGAGACTATGTCTGTGACACTTTTAATCTTTTTGCAAAAAAAAAGCCTTCCCTTTTTTTCCCTATTGAAATAAAAGCCGTCATTTTTAAAAAAAAACCATTTTTTCATTCCCTCGGGAAATTTCAAAAGGGGAAACACTAAAGTCTATTGTACAACAAAATTCTAATCTAAGGTAAAGAATATGGCTATAATTATTTTACTGCAGCTTTGAAGTAAGGTTGCTTCAGGGCATGATTCAATGAAGGTGTGGATGAAGAGCCAAGCAGCTACTGCTATAGATGCTCCTAGGACAGGAACAGAACTTTGTTATACATTTGGGAGTGTCTTAAATTTTGGGTTTTTTTAACCCTCCGAAAAAAACAGTTGCCCTTTTATCCCTATTTAAATACATGAGCTTTTTTTTTTTTTTTTAAACGCCCGAGGGTTTTGGGGATGCATTGTGGACAAATTGGGGTAACTTCAATTTAACATGTAATTCGAATATTGAGAATCGTGCTAGATAACTAGTTCCTTTGTGGAGTTGTTTCTTTTCAAGGCTCAATCATTTGTGTACATACTTTTCTTTCTTTCCCAATTTCTTAAAAGGAAAGTTGTTTTTTTCTTTCTTTGGGAAAATATACAGGGACCCTTGGAGCGCAGGGCCCGTCATGGGCAAATATTTTTACAAGCTTGCAAAAATCTCTTCCCCCTTCCCCCATGCACTTATACCACTTTTAATTAGGCTAGGGGGCCCCCGCAAAAGGACAAAAAAACCCGTCGGGGGAAACCCAAAACCCCCAAAAAAAAAATGTTTGAACTTTATTTTTTTTTTTCCAAAAAAGCTTTTTGTTTTTGAAAAGAGTTTTTGGGGTGGGGTTTTCAGTTTTTTTCTTTCATTTTTTGGCGTTTTTGGACTTTTTTTTGGGCAGTTTTTTTAAAGTATTTCAAAATTTATAACCTTGTTTAAAAAACCCGGGGGAGTTTTTCGGAGAAACGTCCCATAACCATCCGGTGGTTTACATAGTTTACTTCAATAGTACATTGTCTGCCTTGCGCAGTCATTTTTTGCAACATGTTATAAAAAAAACAACCAGCAGCAAATAGGAGCAGAAAAAAACATTCTGTGGAGACTACAGAACGTTTTTACTACTAAAGTCTATGGGATCTGCTTTCAGTCGTTTTTCAGCGGTTGTAGAAAACAGAAAACGCTGAAAAAAATGACTGACAATGTGTGCTGTGTAGACACAACCTTAGTGCAAAGGCTGCTGAAATAACAGGAATTTATTAGCATCTATCTGAAGCTGATACTAACAGGGAGGAATTAAAGGGCCACATAATTTGAAGTGACTGTTACGTGTGCAATGTGCAAATGTATGAAGCTATCCAACATTGTATTCAACATTAATTCTTTATTCTAGACTAGAAATAGAGATGAGCGAGCAGTAAAAAGTTCTAGTTCGATTAGAACCTTGAACGTTAGTGTGTTCGGTTCGAGGTTCTATTCGAACTAGAACCCCTTTAAAGTCAATGGGAGAAGATGTTCTAGTTAATTTTTATACCTATACAGGTGAGGAGAAGCTGTAGTTACCATCCATAACAGTAAACTGGATATGTGGAACAACTTAGTGAAGAAAATTTGGCTCTAAAAGTGTCAGAAAAAAATTGAGAGGCTAAAATACTTCATTCCTTTCAATGGCTAACTGAAAAGATGAGGGCAGCTTGCAGGCAGGGGCATAGCTATAGGAGGTACAGCGGTAGCAGCTGCTGCGGGGCCCTGCATCCTGAGGTGGCCAAAAAGCCCCTTTGACACATAGGAGATTTGGAGACGGTGGGTTATACTATTAATGAACCCCCAAAACTGCAAAAACTGAACTTTTGGGGACTGAGTATGATTTAGCAAATCCAAACACTCTGTATAATATATATCCATGTATATGAGAGTTAGGCGTTATGTGAGCCTGCAAATGTCGCTAGATTACAGCTTCTGGGTTTGGGAAAGATGCAGCCAGCAATAACAAACTCCCTAACTATTGCTGTCTATGGAGAGGAAAATGCTATCTAACTAACTAATAGCAGTCTGTACAGTACAGAGAGTGAGCTGAAAATGGCATTCACAAGGCAATACAGTGAAATATATTTAACATGGTCATGTGATTTTAGCAGCCATTGAGAGCCCTACATCTCAGCAATAACATTTCTGACACTTCTCTGTGCTCTGCACTGATTGGATGGCGGCCAAAAGTGCAGAAAGCTGATTGGATGGCCACCAAAAGTGCAGAAAGCCACAGAAAACAAAACTGAAAATGGCGTGTCGAACTAGAACTTTATTCAAACGAACAGTAAAATGTTCGGATCAGTTTGAGTCGTAAAAATTCAAGAAGTTCTACCAGAACTCAACTTTTCTAGAGCAGTTAAATCAGCACTAATTAGAAACTCTAAAGGGCCGTTCACACGGCTTATTTTGGGCATGGATTGCAGCCGTATTGCGCGCCGTACTGCGCTGCAATACGGCTGCAATCCGTCCCAGCCATTATGGTAATCCACAGTTCTTATAGAGAACTATGGATTCTGTTTCTCCTCCCCACTCTGCGAATCCGCTGGGCGGGGAGAAAGTGACATGCACATTATCCCGGCGGGATACGCGCCATGGATAATATATGTCTACGGGGCCGCCGTTCAGCGCCCCCGCCTCGCCCATTATTCAAGCCGTAATTGCGGGCGATATCCGTCCCGCAATTACGGCTTGAATAAGCCGGGTGAACTGGCCCTAAGGGGGACATGTCTGAAAACTGTCTTGGTCTAAGACTTTTCGTGTTGCCCATAGCAATCAATCAGAGCGCCCCTTTCATTTATTCAGAGCTCTATATGAAATGAAAGGGGAGCTCTGATTGGTTGCTATGGGCAACAAGAAAAGTCTCAGACCAAGTCAGTTTTCAGACATGTCCTCTAAAGTCTTTAACCATTTTTTTTCTTTTAAAATTAAGGTACAGTTTAATGTTACACTATGTTCTCAAAACTAAATGACCGTAAACAAGACAAACTTCTTCTAATTATAGTTGTAATGCAAAATTCTGAATTCTAAAATGTATTTTTAATATATGAATCCCAAATATTTAAATTCTCTGATAACATAATTGATTACCGGCATAGCTTTACTAAGGACAGAAGTTGTAGACCAACCTAATCTGTTTTTATGAAGAGATGAGTAGAACTCTGGATAGCGGGGCGACCTTGCAAAGGTGTTTGACACTGTCCCTCATAAGCGCGTAATGGATAAATTAAACTCTATAGGGCTAGAAATATTCATGTGTTAATTGGATTAAAAACTGATGGTAAATGTTTAATCCCTTACCGCTGGAGCCAGTTTTGGTCTCTCTGACAGAGCCCCATTTTTTAAATCTGGCATATCACTTTATGTGAGAATAACTTTTTGACACTTTTACCTATCTGTGTGATTCAGAGATTGTATTCTTGTGACACATTGTGCTTTAAGATAGTAAGAAATTCTGGTCCAAAAAGTCCTTGTTTATTTGTGAAAAATATCAAAGTATCGTGAAAAATTTGAAAAATTTACCAATTTAAAACTTCAAAAATTTCTGCGGGTAAGACAGACAGTTATTCCACTCAAAATAGTTTATAACTAGCATCTACCCTATTTCTACTGTAAGTTGGCATCATTTTTTAAACGTCTTTTTTTTTTTTTTACTACATTATGGGGCTTAGAAATTTAGTAGTAATTTTCAGATTTTCAAGAAAATTTGCAATATACATTTTTTGGGGGACCAGTTCTAACATGACTTTGATTAGCCTGTATGCTAGATACCCCCATAAAGGACTTCATCTAAGAATTTGTATCCAAATCCAAGTCCAGTCTGCACCAACATTGGGAATGTGTAGAAGAGATCTGGGATCAGATTTTAGTCAAGACATGCTTGAATCTGATCCAGAACCCAGAAGGATTCAGGCAGTATTGAAAACCAAAAGGTGGATTTCCCAAATACTAACAAAATAATAAAAATTTACATTTTGATTTTTAGGAGCAAAACAGTAACAATGCCATTACAGAATAGAATCTGCAGAACTAAGCAGATGCTAAATACTTGCAAGTCAAATTTATGTATAAGATAAGTAAGATGACTGTATATAAAATTACAGTAGCCTCATGTGCAGAGCTGTAGTGGATGGTGAGATATGGAGCCTGAAAGTCACAAGTTCAAAACAATGTTACCATTTTGCTTGTCAGTGTAAAATGTATTTATTGGATATGACTTTAGAACACAAAAACATTGTAAATATGCAAAACACTGCAGGAACATTCATGGAGTCTCTGAATTTGTTCTGAGAAATAATATTGCCTCCATCAGATCCTGCATACATGACCTCACATCTGATCTCATTATTTCCGGGCTAGAGAACGGCCTCTCTACATTAACTTGGGTTGGGGGCAAAGCGGTGACCACAGGGGCAACATCTCTAACAATGTCAGGGTATAAAGGGATTGCCTCAGCCACAGTCAGTTTTGATGAATGGTTGAACTCTTCTACTTCTTTGAAAACAGGTGAAAAATTTTGATGAAATTTGTTTGCAATGGGAGCAAAATCATTTCCCCTGGGGCAGCGCTTTGCCTGCTCCATGTCATCAATTACACTCCTCATGTGATAAGGCTAAAGATATGGGAGCAGTAGCACTGGCCGGACCCAATTCCTCATGCTCTTTGCACTGCATCGAACTAACTGGACCAACTAAAAGAACACAAACATAAGGCCATACTTACAACCCAGTTGCTGGACAATGAACTATTCTCATTAGGAGGCAGTGTAAGCCCAAGTGCTCCATGGGAGAAATTGAACAGGTGCAGCTCACTGATAAGCACTTGCTCACATAACCATTCACTAAGGGGGCAACAGCCAAGGAAAAAAAAATGAGCATTGGATGAGTACCAGTTCACACCTGTATGCAGAAAAGCCATAATACCACACAGGGGAGACTGCACAAATACAAGAATACTGATAAACAACCACTCACACACCTACTGTCCATGAGGGGAATGATTGCTAGTATTACAATTACATACAGATGAGGCTTTTAAAGGGAGCTTATTATACTGTTACGAGTGGGGCACCATGCTGGCTTACCACCAATTAGATTTGACGGGTTGACCAGGTTATTTCAATTGTCCAACACAAAATACTGACACCCTCTGCTCCCCAGTATTAGAGGGCAAAATCATATACTGGAAAAATATCAGATATGAGATATTAGTTGATATTTTGGCCAATGTATACATAAGCTGGCAATCCACATCAATGGTCCTCATTGCCTTGCGAGCCCCTACACGAGCCTTACTAGCAATTTACAAAACAAATCACAGAAAATTGGGACATTACTTACTTAAAAACACAGACTCAAGGCCATACCTACAGCTTAATGGCTGAACAATGTACTATTCCCAGTAGGAGGCAATATAGGCCCCAGTACTACATGGGAGAAATTTAGCAGGTGCAGCTCACTGATGAGCAGTTGATCACACATCTTTCCACTTGGTCGGGCAACTGCCTACTACAAAACTGCACATTGGATAAGAACCAGTTCACACTAGTATGCAAAAAACACACAGGGTATGTGTAGAAGGTTAAAAGAATTAAACTTATTCAGTCTTGAGAAAAGACTATGTTGCTCTTATTCTTTCTTGTCTTGACTACTGCAACTCCTTGCTTATCGGTCTCGGTCTCCCTCTCTGCAAACTCTCTCCTCTCATATCTGTCCGGAATGCAGCAGCCAGGCTCATCTTTCTTTCCAGCTGCTATACCGATGCCTCTACCCTGTGTCAGTCACTGCACTAGCTACCCATTCAGTACAGGATACAATATAAACTCATCACACTCACCCATAAAGCTCCCCACAGTGCTGCACCCCCCTACATCTCCTCCCTCATCTCTGTCTATTACCCTGCCCGCTCTCTCCGCTCAGCTACGGACATCAAACTCCAGACCACAATCGTCCGAACCTCCCATTCCCGTCTTCAAGATTTCACACGTGCTGCACCCGTTCTCTGGAACATCTTACCATGTACCATCAGGCACAATCCTTGCCTTCATAGTTTTAAGAGTGCCCTTAAAATACATCTTCTTAGGTAGGCCTACCAATATCCCTAATTGCTAACCCCCCACCTTCTATCACACACACTTCTGTCACTCCCTACACTAGGGCAATCACAGGCACTTATCTGTATATAGATGTACTGTCAGAGTGGCAGGTTCACCCAATTTTTTATGTAAACCTCCCCATATTTATGAAACATGGCGGGACCATTGTAAACTTTGCACTTCTCCCCCTTCGTCTAGCCCAGGCACCCTCATAGATTGTAAGCT
Source organism: Phyllomedusa bahiana (assembly GCA_025379985.1). Taxonomy (NCBI): domain Eukaryota; kingdom Metazoa; phylum Chordata; class Amphibia; order Anura; family Hylidae; genus Phyllomedusa; species Phyllomedusa bahiana. Next base: position 15,069 of record JAODAL010057015.1, read on the forward strand.
CTTGTGAGCAGGGCCCTCATCTGTCAGTAGCTTGTATTGTGTAATGTCCGCATGTATACCCTCTACATTGTAAAGTGCTGTGGATTTTGTTGGTGCTATATAAATAAAGATTATTATTCATTTCTATAAGTATATAAATGTCCCCTACAAAAAGTATGGTGAAAAGCTATTTTAGGTAAAGCCCCCATAAAAGACAAAAGGTCACTCCCTCCATCAGGTATGAAACAGATTTAATAAGAGGAGAAAAGCCTTCTTTACCATGAGAAGTGTGAATCAGCTGGGAGCTGGCCATCGCAGGAACAGGTGAGGGCTTCCAGAAAGACTTAGATAACTACTTATTACTAAATAATATTAACCTCTTCCCGGTCATAATAATATGGTTCTAAGTTTTTTTCCTCCTCCCCTTCCAAGAGCCAGAACTATTTTATTTTTCCATCTACATAGACATTTGAGGGCTTTTATTTTGCGGGAAAGACGTATTTTCTAATGGTGTCATTGATCGTATCATAGAATATACTGGGAAACCGCAAAAAATTGTAAGTGGGCTGAAATGTGAAAAAAAACATACTTGCGTCATGTTTGCAGGGTTTTGTTTTTATGTAATTCAATCCTCAGTATTAATGATTTGTTATTTGTATTCTGCAGGTTGATACGATTCCAGCAATAACAAATATCTAGGGTTTTCTTTATGTTTTAGTATTGTAAAAAAATTCAGAACATTTTGGGCCACATGTGTGAAAACTATCTAGGTCTAAAAATTCACTTTGTTGCCCATAGCAACCAATCAGAGCTCATAGCAACCAATCAGAGCTCCCCTTTCATTTCATATAGTGCTCTGGAAAAATGAGAGGGGCGCTCTGATTGGTTGCTATGGGCAACAAAGTGAATTTTTAGACCTAGACAGTTTTCATACATGTGTCCCTTTCTTTTTAAATTTGGACCACAGTGCCACCTTCTTTGACCAATAACTTTTTTGTTCTTCCACCCACAGACCTGAGTGATGATGCATTTTTTTGCGAGCTGAAGTGTACTTTTTACTGGTACCATTTTGGGATAGATTTGATATTTTGATCCCTTTTTATTCCAATTTTTAGGGGATGTGAAATTACCCAAAAAAATCAATTGTGATGTTTGGAATTTTTTTCCTCTACGGTGTTCAGTGTACAAGATAAATTATCTTATATTTTAATAGATCGGACTTTTAGGCTGGGTTCACACGGCTTATTTGCGGGGCGTAATTACGCCCCGCAATTACGCCGTGTGGACTAGGGCGGGGCGGGAGCGGGGGGCCGGCACCTCGCTGGCCCATAGACTATTATTACCAGCGGCGTATATGCGCCGCTGGTAATTCACATGTCACTTATCTCCCCCCTCGGCGTATTCGCCGAGCAGGGAGAGGAGACATGATCCATAGTTTTCTATGAGAACTGTGGATTACCGTAATGACTTGGACGTATTCCAGCCGTAATTTGCGCACTCCGGCGCGTAATTACGGACTGAAATACGTCCAATTTTAAGCCGTGTGAACATGGCCTTACAGACGCAGTGATACCAATTTTATATATTTTTTTTTTTAAAAAATGGCAATAGGGGATGATTTGAACTTTTAATTTTTTTTTATACTTTAAAATGTTATAGCAATTGTGGGATCAGGAATAAAATATTAATTTAGGGCAGATTGGTTCTTGCCTTATGGGTTCCAAAGACTTCTTCAGTAGAGGGAATAAAACTTAAACATTTCCTTTACCCCTCCCTTCATCCACATCTTTCCCCACCCTTGGTTGAATGTGATAGACATGTGTCTTTTCTCAACCGTACTAACTATGTAACCTTAACCTTAACAATCCTGTTACTAACATGATTCCAATCCCAAAAAGTTATATGTGCATTCAATCAACTCCAAGCAAATATGGCCATTTTGCTGGAAGATTTTGAGGGACAAATCTTAAATACCTATAAATGTCCTTGAAAATTCTGGACAGCGGGCACTGCCTCACTTTGGGTCTTTTTTGTAGCTCCAGTTTGACTACATTTTACAGCAGCTGGCAATGATAGCTCTGTTTTTGGCACCATGGAAGAAATAGAAGGTCAATGATCTGATGATAAATCCAGTGTCGGGGAGTTTCCAGCAGGTTGCATTATATAGAAGACCTCTCAAGCATAGAAGTGAATAGCACATATCTATGTTAACTTCTGACTGTCTGGACTAGTCAAATCAAGTTTACATTCATCTTCCTCTCATGTGTGCATGTTGTTTCTTTCCTGGCTGCAGGGTTTTCCCTGCATCCTTCCTGCCTGTGTCATCCACGTCCTGTCTCCTGCACCTGTCACATGTACTGTCCGCAGGCTTCTTGGCTTCCTTTGGACATTATTTTTTTGCATAGATAATTTTTTTTTGCTATTTTCCACTAAGTTGTTTTCAATGCTTTTCATCCTCCATTTCCTTCTCCTTTCATTAGGCCATATGCCCCTACTACTCACTCTTGCATGCTTTTATCTCACTGAAAGGGCCTAGCAGCTGTCTCTCGTAGGTGTATTTGGCTGAAGTTACCTCTGTCTGTAGGATCTCTGTGGGCTGACTGTGTTTCATGCGAACATGTTGTCCATGAAATGCAGAGGTGGAGTGTCATATGCTTTAATTGGTGTCCTTAACTCCTTGTGCTCTATGTTATGCACTGCCATGAATGTGGTATCTTGTAGAAGTCAAAAACCTAAGTAATACTGAATTTAAGCAACTGTAATCTATTTCTTATAAATGTGTTTTTTAGTGGTGACTTGTCCTATGGCACAGTTCAGATAATTTATGCAGAGACCAGCACTGGAGGTCCTGGCTCTAGGGACCCAAGCGCATTAGGTATGAAAACATGCCCACATTTACTCTTAGGGTATGTTCACACGGCTTATTTCGCCGTGCATTGCGCTTGATACGTGCCCCCCCCCCCCCTCTCATGCTTTGGAATTACGCGCTGTTCAGCGCGTGCTTCCAAAACACCTGGCGTATTGCGTCTCGTATTGTATGCGCCACAATACGCCATGTGAACATACCCTTAGGTCTATCTTGCCTCCTATTAGTCTACCCATGAAACATGCATAACAGCACTACTATACTTCCATCTCACACATTTATGGCATGTCCACAAGATATCCACAAGATATGCCATAAAAGTTTGATAGGTTTGAACGCCACCTTTGGGAACCCACACATATCTAGAGATTTGGGGTCCCCTAAAACCTGTCCTTCTTTGTGACGGGGCCTCTCTAATTGGATATGTGGCCATGCATACCTGGCCCTTTTTATTTACAACCCTCTTCGATTGGTTATGATATTTGAGTAACATCAAGCCAATGTCAAGTATTTGCTAACAGCAATTCATTGCAGTCTTTCGATTATAGAAAATTTCATTTTATTTTTGGTTCACTGGAGAAATTTACTATGCCATTTATAGCAGTTTTTTGGCATATAAAAGTCACAATTATCGGCACAAGCAATGCAATTTGTGCCACTTTGGGTGTGTTATTTTTCGGGAGTTGACCCCAATTGGACTGTCAAATGTACCATAACCATCTCAGAAATTGGTGTAAATGATGGCGCAAGTCTACATTTTCTAAGGGAAGACCTTGGGCCACATGTATGAAAACTGTTTAGGTCTACAACTCACTTTTTTTCCCATAGTAACCTATGGACAAAAAAAGTGAGTTTTAGACCTAAACAGTTTTCATACATGTAGCCCCTTATTTTGTTTTTCCGGTGCACAGACAAAAGAATTGCTAAATTTAACATCTAAAATACATTTGGCACTTTTTACTGTATGCTTTGGATTAAGGGCCACATATGAATGGCCAGTTTTAGTGAATTCCCTCTGTTATGGGTATTGTCTATATTGATCACCATACTTTGTGGTACAGCAGCAGTGTGTATATATATATATATATATATATATATATATATATATATATATATATATATATACATACAAGATTTATGCAGATTCCAGTAATACCAGCACAACTGTGATAACCATCTTCACAGCTGGTACCTGCCACCTCATCAGACAGCACCTGGAGTAGCCAGAAGATAAATATCCCTCCTACACAGGAAGGAAATCTCTTATACTTTGTAGCTACACCTGGCACCATAAATATACATTTTCAGTATATATAAAATCTAAAAAGATTTTCCATTAAATCATGTTTGATTTACTTTTATATTCCTTCCTCAGTTTCCATCTCAATTTTTCCTTACTTTTTGGCTTCTTTTGTTTAAAGGAAAAGTCCATGCACATAGACAGTCTAAGTGGCCATTCATATCTTGTTTTTGACCCTATCCATGGAATCCGCTTTTGTATCCAGCAAAGAGAGCATGTACATTTAGCAAGAAGAGTAAACATAGTCTAACTAAGATTACATTAGTTCTATTATTTCCTATAGCTCTGCAACTGTACACGTTGAGGTGCTGTTCTTCATGGTATCCAGACAAATACCATCGATGGAGTCAAAGGCAAGATGTGAACAGCCCCTAATCCCTTCAAAATCAATTTGCACAGGGAGCGTCCAGCAGCTACTCCACTTCCATCCTCCATATAGATTAATGGAAGAATCCAGAATGACAATAGCTGGGTCATACTGAAATAAGTGTTTATGGCCTGTTGAAATCCCATTCATATTCAGTAAATTAAATTTGAGTTCTTTTTGACAGGTTCACTTTGCAATGCCCACGTTATCAGGTCCCTTTTTTAAAATCTAGTTGTTTTTGAGTCTTAATAATATTAAAGTACAGGTCATTTTATTTGTCATTAGTGTAGAACCTTCCATTTAGATCCTGAGTAACATTTAAGGGTGTTTTCACACAGCGTAGTTTTGGTGCAGTTTTAACTGTGCTCCAATTAAACTGCCTTTATTACCAGCAAGCTTCTTTAGTTGTCAAAATTGTTAAAAAGGTTTTTCAAGAAAAGAATATGAGTTTTTGAAGTTTGTGGATCAAACACACTGATTGTTATCACTTTCCAAACAGTTTAGATAAGTGAAAGAACTTGCTGTAAAAAGGCATTTAATTGGAGCACAGTTAAAACTGCACCAAAACTGTGCTGTGTGAAAGCACCCTAAGTCACACGAACCAACAAAAGGTAATTTGTCATTTCTGACTGAATTTCAGTCCTGATTCATTTATATCTTCTTGTGGCTAGGGGTGTTTTTTTTTTTTTATACGGGCCTAAACCCTCTGGACCATAGTTTTAAAAAAAAATTTGGATGCCTCTCCCAGATGAGAGAGTTCCCTGCGTATTGTGTTATCATTAAAATTCAATATAAAATGAGGCAAAAATTTCCCCTCAAAAAATTTTGACAATGCAATCAGATTATACTTAAAGGGACATTTTGGTGTTGAGACAAAAAACTTGAAAAGGAGTTGCAGGGTCATTACACACAAGAATATACTAATCCTATATCCAAAACAGGTATAGCTGACATATTTTAGTGACATTATTGCCCTCTATGTGCTCCTACGCAGCGCAGCAAGAGGGGTTTTTGTTTCAGTAGCGCTGGTGAAAAGATACTTTTCCCATAATCTTTGCTGTATTGTTTTCCTCCCCAGTATTCTCCTGGCTGCTGAGGGGCAAATCTCCACTTTCTTGTGATCTTATATTGTGCTCTCCACTGCTGAGCCCTCGCATTAGTTCTTATTTATATTCCCTCCCATCCTCTCCTGCTTCATAGATACACAACTCACTTTACTAGAACTGGAACTGAGCATGCCTGACCAGAGAGGTGAAACTGAACAACAGGTCGTATCCCTTGGCAACAAGCTATAAACATGAGATTTTTAGCCAAAAATTGGCGAGAGATTATGTGGGAAACAAATGGAAATATTTAATAACTATATATTTAAGATTTTTTACTTTGTACTGCACAATTTCAATAGAAGTCAAGATCTGTATACAAGAATACCCCCTTAAAGAGAACTTGTCACATAGTTTTTGCCCCCCTTGCAGAAAAAGCTAGTTACAGACCTGCTGTTTCCAGCGCTGTGTCCCTTATTCTGTAAGATGCTGTAGTTTTCGTGTATTTAGTGCTCAAACCTGTAGTTTTCATCCAGAAGAGTCATTCGAAGAGTCATTTAAAGAGTCAGGTTTTTTCAAACCCCGCCCACCTGAGGCTAGCTCCGGCCACCTCAACTGATAAACCTATTACTTTAAATAGGTAGAAACATGTGAATAACTGTCAGTGGGCGGGGCTAGCCTTTGGTGGCGGGGCAAAACACCTACTCATGAATAAGTTTGAGGGGTAAATGTTCTTAAACTGCTGCATCTTACAGAATAAGGGAAACAGCGCTGGAAACAGCAGGTCTGACTCTAGCTTGTGCTGCCCTTAGCAAGGCAGGCATAATCTAGTGACAGGTTCCCTTTAAGACATATTCATATGAGATATGTCAAATATTCTAATATTCTGTAATATTCAGAAATTAAATGGTAAAAAATAAATTCAGGTATAGACCTAAAACATCTTTCAGCTGAGAGATTGTCGGACTGACCCGTCAGAATAACAGAGGCTCCTCCAGTGGGCCCAGGCTCTGACACAATAATGTAGACCTAGAAGTTCAGGACCCTAAAGGTCTTGCAAAATTCAACCTCATATAAAGCAGGCTTTAGAAATAATCACCAGATATCCTATTAAAGCCTGCATGTGCAATACTTTAAAGTGGCCTTGTACATGCCCTGCATAGACAACAGGTGCATCCAGTCCTCTGTGAGCTAAATCCATCTGTAGCACCAGGCCTTCTTCCATTTTAATAGTTTGCTGCAGTTTATCAGTGAAGGTGAAATGGATCAGCCTGGAGTCCAAGATGTTATATTTGCAATGGATCATCTAGACTGGATTTTATGGATGTAACACAAAAAATAACAGGAATTCTGAAAATTAGACACAAAGGGCGACCTGTATGAATGGGGCCTTTTCAGCCCGATATGCAGCGCAGCCCCGTTCACTTCACTGAAATGCCTCCCATACGCCAGAATCAGGCGCATTACAGAGCGCAAGCGGCTCTTCGTAATGCGCTTGATTTTGGCAGGTGTCGGCGGCGGGGTGCAATAGAACCGTACGAAGATACCTATTTATAGCTTTAGTATGGCATTTCTAGGCACATTACTGCTAGAACAGGTAACCCACTTTCAAAGTGGTTTACCTGAGCCAGAAATGTCATCCTAGCGCTAGAATGCGCCTGATTTATGACCCGCAGTAGAGCTAATATTAGACTAATATTATGCACATTAAATTTGTCGTTAACACGACAAATTTCATACCTGTCAACCAAAGGCCCTGTTCTCTAGATGTATGAGCAGGCGCACTCCAAAAGTAAGCGCATTATGTGGAGCCCGTGGCACTTTGTAATGCGCCCAACATGTGGGGGCATTCTTGAGACATGTCACATCACAACCGTATGATTCTACAGATTTATGGCTGGAGGAAGGCAAAACCAGGCGCATTACTGCTGCAACAGCCAGACCAAGTTAAAGAGAACCGGTCACATAGGTTATGCCCCCCTTGCTGAGGACAGCACAAGCTAGTGACAGACATTACTTTGAATAGGTAGAAACATGTGAATAACTGTCAGGTGGGCGGGGTTAGCCTTTGGAGGGCGGGGCTAACACCTGCTCATGAATAAGATTTGCGCATTAGGCTATGTTCACACGGCTTAATTGCGGGACGTAATTACGCCCCGCAATTACGCCGTGTGGAGGGGGCAGGGCGGGAGCGGGGGAGTAAGCAGGGGGCCGGCACTTCGCCGGCCCATTGACTATCACTGCTAGCGGGCGTATACGCCGCTAGAAAGTGACAGGTGAATTATCTCCCCCGCCCGGCGGATTCGCCCGGGGGG